>OX402542.1:3148811-3193072 GCA_948098885.1 Drepanosiphum platanoidis
ATTTTTTTTTTTTATTTCAAGTACCAGAGCTCGTATCGGTCGCCCCCCTGCTAAAATTGTAGCGAATTACTTTTTCAGAAATCTATATATTAAAATAATTCTCCGCGCCAAAAGCGGAGGGAATCGGCGTCCGACGTCGACTCGAATAGAAAAAAAATCGATAACGGGGAACGCGCCCCGGGTGCAAAAACCTGGGACGACGAGTTGACGACGGACGAAAGCGGTTCCGTCGCCGGACGCGTCGAGGAACGGCGAGAAACCGAGGAGGGATTGAGCAACGGGCCAGGGAACTGCTGTCCAAGGAACTGCTGTCCAAGGACTGGACGCGATAAACTGCGTCCACGACGTGATCAACGCGCCGGTCGTTGAGTTACATAAGACGCGCGTTGGACCGCGATCTGCACGACGCGGGCAGACCGGCCGTCAACCGAACGCGCGTGTGGGACGCGCGCGACGCGCCGCGGCTGAAGAAGCTGTTAATATATATAAAATAATAATAATAATAATTGTAATAATAGTAATAATAATAATAATATCTCGTTTCGATGTGTTATACGGACGCACTGCACCGCTCGGGCGGCTTGTGCTTTTACGCGGAAAAGCCCCAGACAGCCGTCAAACCGTTAATCATAAACACGTATAATAATATAACATTTTATTACACAATACGCGATGGCGTACCTATAGTGTGTGCGATTTTGCTAAAATGTCACGGCAATAGCGCGCCGGACGACGGGCGCTACGTAAGATAGATACAAAATTACAAACGGGTACTCACCGGCGATGTCGGCCATTTTGTTTTTTTCCGTTCGAATTTTTCACTGCCGTCTGCGGACACCATGACCGCGAACGATTTTCTTTCCGTCGCGTTTTCGTACACGATCCGGTCGGTACCCACACTGTCGCACAATATTAACGGATCGAAAACACTCGCACTCGAATTCAAACCGCCGCGCGGTTCGATGAAAAAATCGGAAAACGCGGAAACGACGATGATGACGACGACGACGGCGGCGACACGATACTGCCGTGACGCAGAGCAAAGCGTATGCGACGACGCTGTCATTCGAAATAAAAGTTGTCACGTGACGTTTTCCGATTGGCCGAATTTCATGCGGCTATACTATCACGGTACACCGAGCGGTAACTCGCCGCGAATAATAATAATAATAATAATATTGGTCGTGTGTCTATATCACCGGGTTGTCTGTTCGATAGTGGCGATTTTTAAAATCTGTAGCAAAATCATGACGTATCGTCCTATGAGCATAGGCGTGCGCACGGGATGGGGGACGTAGGTAATTTTCGGTTTTATTTACACCACTGAAATCGAATTCGAATAGATACAAATATGTTGCTAGAGTCAAAAGTGAGTTATCGCTTTATGAATATGTAAAATATTAATATTTAAAAACGCTCATATTTCAATTAAAAATTTAAATACCGTAAAAAACCGACGACGGAATAGGTAATATGTACCTGCTTTAAGTTTGATAATTGGCCGTTTCGCTCTACGCTAAACACATACAATTTGATTCAATTGAACGCACATTTGCCACGTTTGTACGTTTGTAAGACGGAGACTACACAATCTTGTTTTCTTTAAAATATTAAAATTAAAAAATTGTTACATTAAACCAGTCTCTCTACTGTCAATAAAATTATGTAAATACATACAAATCCAAACCCTATTTATCGTAAAATTAATACTGAACATTTTATAGAATATAGGTATATATACATATCATTTCAATGTATCCGGTACACTGGTTTAATGTGTTTTTGAACAATTTTTACAATAAAATCAATACTTATGACAATTCTGATCTTAATTATGTTCCTGATATAGACAATATTGTTCCATTTGAGAGTTATATACTTTCATATTCTATCTAGA
The DNA here is from genome assembly GCA_948098885.1 of Drepanosiphum platanoidis. Taxonomy (NCBI): domain Eukaryota; kingdom Metazoa; phylum Arthropoda; class Insecta; order Hemiptera; family Aphididae; genus Drepanosiphum; species Drepanosiphum platanoidis. Next base: position 3,150,709 of record OX402542.1, read on the forward strand.
AACACTAATACTAAAAATTGATTATTTAAGTATGTTATACGGCAAATGATATCTGACAAGGAAGACTTAGTCTATGATCAAATTATGTTCATCAATTTTAACGATTGAATGTCAGTGGTGAAAAGTTATAGAAATAATAATGAATATAATATAAAATATTATTTTTAAACTGGGATGCAATAAAACACAGCCAAAAAGTATCCAAATTAAGAGCAATTCAAATATTACCTCTTACTTAAAATACTTAGATGTCAAGTAACAACATTAACCTTTGCAGGATCCAGAAGAAAATTGTAACTAATAAAGTAGTAAAGCAATTACTCATTTATGTATGATCCAAATATGAGAATATATTTTCTTATCGCTTTTAAACAATGATAATAGCTGTTGCGAATAAATTAATATACATCTTGATTTAGATTTTATGGTCTTACACTCGACTGAGATATACCTGAGATATTACAATTCACAGTGGTTTTCATAGATTAAATACATACAGTGTTGGATACCACGCCGCTGATTGAACGACTGTTCAATTCAGTCGGTGTCGTGATGCTTTAATAAAATATAGAGTCTTGTTCAAATATAACCTAGTATAAATCTGTATAAATATTATAAAGAGTTATATATAATGTTATGTATATTAGTTTTAGTCATAATCCGTGCATTACATCTCCGCCAAAAAAAAATTGAATTACATATACAATACAAAAATCAATTCCTCTAACAAAAAACAATAATTGTTTACAATGTGTTACAATATTGGAATGTTTTATGTGTTAAATCAAAGGTTCAGTCAAGATGGAATGACAATCAAGATCAACATTTATCAAATGTTCATTTGAGGCGCTGAACAGGCAACCAAATTTACCCACGCCCAAAAACCAAGTAAACAATTCAATGTGTCGACCACAAGGGCAACGCGACGTTAAAGGACGGAAACAAATAAAATACAACACAATTCGAGTGTAGTTGAGGCAATGCTCTGCTGGTCGAATCGGCCTGGTGTAATGACCAGCAGAGTTCACAAAAAATTGGACAAATTTACTTGAAATGTAACTTAAAATTACGAGACGCCTGATGCTGATGGCTGGTAACGATGATGACGATCTACATTTCCTGGACGGCTTCTAATACACCAAACCATTCACATCAGGTGCTGGTGGACTTATGAAGGATGATTCGATGAGAGGACACGTACCTGGACAGCAATAACTCGAGCGACAAATAACTTGCATGCCGTCGCGCTAATCTTCGATACTCTCATTTATTTTTCTGCCTAAACATAATACAGTATTACAATAACTTCAATAATAATGCCTATAAAATTCAAATAATAATAAACCTCGAGAAAAATCTCTATTTACAATGCGATGTTGGACGTTCCTGAAGACATTCACAGTTAAGTGTTAAATTGTTTGTATGGAGTACCTTATTGTTCTTCTTGGAGTTGAAATGTTGGCTCGCTCCAAGGTAATTCTGTTGAAGAATTGCCTATAAACATGATAATTATTAGTATTTACATACTTATTATTACATTTATTACCTTATTATTACAAATAAGGTATTCAATAACTTGTACAATCTAATTTTAATACAATATAAACTTTTAAATAAATGTATTTTATTGTAGACCAAGAAGAAAACATTTAGTTTCTTAATATCATTGAAATATAATAATATAGAAAAACTGATCTAAGAAACAAATTTTTAAAATAATATATAATAGATAACTAAAGTTAAGAACAAGTGTCATAAAAATAATAGATTTGATTTACATAAAACACAGATAAAAATAAGTTTGCCTTTAAGGTATTTTTGCATCTTTGGTTAAAATATTTATAAATAATAAACTTAATATGTTGTTTTCCTCAACAATTATATGAAAAAAAGGTAAATTTTTGTTTCAATAATGATAAGAAACACAGATTTATTTGCAAAATACAAATTACAATGATATGAATTCATGTGATTAAACAAAATAAATACCATTTTATGTATGATTCACATAATAAGGAATATTGCCATTCAATTATAATTGATAAATAATCAAGAGAAAATATTTAAATTAGTTGTATAATAATAATTTAATTCTCAAACTAGTATCGCATAGTAGAAAAATGTATTTATTTTTTCATATTGATTAAAAACAATATAAATAAAGGGAAATGTATTTGTTTTAATAGTTTTAAATTCTTTAAAAAAAATTGAATTTATAGGAAAATGAAATATTGAGATGCACAAAATATTTACCCTTTTAAATGTAATCCATGTGAAGAAAATATTCAATTCGATATTGTAAGCAGCAAAATAATTTTTATCTTGTTAATTTATATACATACATAAAAATGAATCCCTATTTGATAATAAAAAATATGGTGAAATGTAACTAACCTGATCTCGGGATGATATTTAGAAATTCTAAAGAAAGAGAAAGTTTGATAGAACAAGTCTTAGAACTTATCGGAAACTAAATAACTGTAAAACAATTGATGAAAGTAAAACTCTGGTTGAAAATATTTTAATATAAATAGTTTCTCATGCCCCTCATATTGAATAAACAACAACTATACATATCTTGTACCAAAATAATTTTATTAAAATACTTAAGTTTTTTGATATGAAATAAATATTTAATTTTTTCCAAGTGATATACTACATTAGATATAGGTAGGGGACTTTATCGGAACATTTGATTTCTATGTTATATAACTGATAACTCTATTAGCATCAAACGACAATTTTAAAATATACTATGAAAAAGACCAAGGTGTTTGGTTAAAAATGTTACTTACACGGCCAAGTATCAGAGTTATGTTATTCAGCAATATCGATTTATGCTACACGTTTGTAGTTCCATCACACGACATTTAACTTCTTATTTCCCAATATCCGTCATGTTTTTAAACCAAGCTTAAGGCATTTGTTTAGGTAAAGTCTCGAAAAAAATGTTTTGACCAGACTCGCGTTTGGTAGTAGATGAAGTCGGTAGTAGAAGAAGTCGATATTTTTCCCATAGTTAAATGAGATGTGTTATTGAAATCTAACAAATTATAACGATTCAAAATACACAGTGAAATTATATAATTTTAAACTATTAACGATTAAGAATGGAAAAGAACAAGACAAAGTCAAAATTCACTCGGCAAGACAGTCGTAGACACTCGGCGTGTACTAATCACATATCGATGTAACATGTAATGATGAAAATCTCAACAAAAAAAACACACGACTACACAAGTGATTTCTACACTGCCAAAATTAACAAACATCAAATATCAATCTATATAATTAAAAAAATTCTTGAGGGCTACGCCTGAAGCGGGGGGGTCCGTTTTTCTGTTTTATTCCCCCGGCCCTTTTCCGCCCTTTTCTCCGCGCCCGCCCCCGGTCCCCGGACCCTTCTTTCCATTTCGCGCGGTCCCCCGATTTTCCGCGGCCCCGTCTTCCCGTCGCGACCCTCCGAAAATCCCCTTTCGTGATAGCTGCTCAATCACGTCCGGATCCCCTGATAACGGCTCGCTCCGACTGATAACGCGGTCTCGCCCGTGCTCGTGACGTCGCCTTTCTTTGTTTTAAATGCTCCGGTTTTCGCTACTTCTGTCATCTCGGTTAGGCAGGCTAGGTCGTTAGGTCCCCTTTAGGTAGGCTTTGATTCGACGGTCGACGGTTCGATTCCCGGCGGCCCGCGCTCCGACGACGCGCCTTTTTATTTTTTTTTCGTTTTCGATTAATAACGTTTCGTTTCGTATTATTATTGCTATAAAATTACGTTTTCGATTTTATCGTGTATGTTTTAATAAAAACGTACGATTTTTCCGTTTTGTTGTTACGGATCGTCCGCGCGAGGATATAATATGGTATAAAAAAAATAACATTTTTTTAAATTAAAATCTCACTAATAATTATTATTTATGCTTATTTTATCGGTCCCAGGATTTTTTATCTTTTATTTTATTATTTCGGATACAAACGCGTTTTTGTATTCTATAATATTAGAAATTCATACTGCGACGGAATAGCCTGCACAGTGTGTATTACGTTTGTAATTTAACCCGACGGAGCCGATAGAATAGTTTTGGTTTTATTTTTTAGTATCTTTTATAATATCAAATCGATAACAAAGTATTGAAGCTCATTTTTGTCCGATTATTTAAATGAAAATTAATTTTAATATTTCTGCGATTTCTTGAAATAGTTTTCCACGATTTCTTTTCATACGCTTTATATTATAATATTGTGTTATACGACGGTTTATAATACTTACGATCAATATTGATACTATTATCGCTTTTACCGGTAATTGTATTAAAGGCTAAATAATATGGTATATTATTAAATTTATTCGACTTTTATTCGAAACTGATGTGTGTCTGCTAGATGGCGGACGCCTTTGCCGCCGAAGGCGGCTCACCTCTAAAACCGAGGAGATTTGAATTACAGTCCCTCGATAGATTTTCAATTTAGATGAACATGATTTAATGGGCGATGATTTTCAAACGTCGAGTATTTGTTTCAAAATGTACTTTATATGAAAATACCGAAAATGAGTGTCATCTGATAGAATAAAATTCCGAAATAGTATTACAACCAATGGTGTGTCGGGGGTCCAGGGGGCAGAGCCCCCGGCTAGGTGCCGAGCTTGCGAGGTGACTAGTTATTACAGAATAAATAAATGGGATCACTAATTATATTTCATATCACGATTGGTAAACGAGAGCAAATGTCTATCGCAATCGGTACGTTATCAACGCGATTTAATGATAGTACTTACTATCTTAAATCGCGGTTATCACTCGACATATTATAATATCATAATCATACAATAATAATAATATTATAGACATGAAATATTTTGAATCATTTAGCGTTTTAGTATTTAATTATTTGAGTTTGCATTTTATACGATCGACAACCGAATGCCCATCCACGATGTGGATGGTATCCCATTTGTTCTATGCTATATAGAATATTATAATATCTAATATTCAAAATAATAATCAAATAATGTATAACGACACAAATTAGTATCAACGATTCAATGAATGTTTTCAATATTATAAAATGTATTGTAAATTGTAAATTGTTACTCAGATGGTATTTCTTTTTTTCTATTCCTCGACATTTTTTATCCAACAATAACAACTTGGCAATGATTTACCGACTAGAATCTTGAAGTCTATTGAAATTATAACTTAAAATGAAAAATATTTAAATTTATGTTATAATTATTAAAATTAAATCTCAAATACAGACTAATAATATGACATGTTATCATTCACATTGTATCAAATGTTGTGTTTTATAACACCAGAGGAGCTGAATAAACAACTCATTTTAAATTTACCATCACCTATAATATAATCTATTTGATATGAATTTCTCAGTTGGCCGTTCACCCATTTAAGTATAAAATCAATCATCAAAAGTTTAAGTTGCATTTCACCCCAAAATATGGAGAGATATATAAATACTTTGAGCCCCACACAATGTACGGTTTAAACGTTTTAACTTACAAAGTGCAGCTCTGCCGGGTCACGTTCAGAGGTATAATGCCCTCGTAAATGTCATTTGTAAACATTTCTAAGCATACGACCAAGTGCACTTAATAGTTTATATTTTTTTATGTTCTCATACACATTAGATAATTTAATTATATTAATTGACTATATTAAATATAGTATACTAATATGAATTAAATAAAATATATCATGACAAACAAGGCGTCGTCTCGTATACTGCACCAAATTAGTATATAAATAAAAACGATCAAATAATATAATTCAATATATTTTCAGAATATAATTTATAATGTTTTCTTAAGCACCGCTGTCAGCCGGTGTTGGGGCTGCTGCTGTTGTAGCTGTACTACCTAATTTTGCTTGTATCTCGGCTAAGCTTTTGTTTTTTGTCTCCGGGACGAAAACCCATACAAATCCAGCGCCAAACATGCAAAACACACAGTACGTTCCAAAGAGACCTTCAATTCCAATAATTTTGGTCATTGCAGTTGATAGATATGTAACTGCAAATACTAAAATCCAATTTGTAGCCGCCGCCAAGCTTGTTCCAAACGGTTTGATCTAAAAACAATACATTTTTACAAAATAATCCAAAGAGGTGTAATTCAATGTCAGTTGAGTAGAAAATAAAATGTGAACGTACTTCGTTGGAGAAAATTTCTCCCATGAGTACCCATGGAATAGGCCCGAAACCCAGAGAAAAAGCAGAAATGTATATGGCAATTAAAACCAAGGGTAACATGCCGATTGTTGAAGCGTCCATTATTTTACGTTCTATTACTATGAAGTAACCAGCTAAGCCAGCGAAGCATAGACCCATTGTAATAGCTGAAACGATCAATAACACTCGTCGACCGACTTTGTCTATAAATGCCATTGTTACAAATGTCATGACCAACTGTAACAAAATAAAAATCACAATCATTCAATACCTTAATAATGCTATTTTCTAAGACAATTTAAAGAGAAAAACCAAGTACTATTAAATATATGAATTATTTTTAATAAATTTTTAACATATTTAATAATACTTAGTAATTGTCATATGAGTATTGACCACGAGACATTATATATTTTAGATTCTGAGTGAAACACGAGGAACAAAATCGATGATAATAATGTAAAACTTTTTTTGTTTACTTGTTGATATTTTAGTTTGACACGTGTTTTTATTAATTTTAACTCTACAAGTAGTTGTTAGTTATAAGTTTTATGGGTAAACGTGGGGAAAAAAAGAAAGTAACACTAACCTGGACAAATCCGACAGTGATGGATGCAGTAGTTGGAGTAATTGTGCTATGGGTTAATTGGAAAATATAATTCATGTAGAAAATGATGACGTTAATTCCGCTGGTCTGCTGGAAGAACATGCAACCAATGCCGATAAACAGAGCCTTGCGGTTAGCCGTATCGGCGAATAGTTGCCCCAATGTTTTGTTATTGGACCTCTGTGCTTGGATTTCGTTCTGAAACAACAATTTACAATGAGTTACAATGAGGGTTACACGAGTATAAAAACGCAAACGTCATCTCGCATCGTTTGTACAACCTTTAGTAATGTTATCTCCGATGCAACAGCTTCTTCGTTACCGTTACGCAGTTTCAGCATGGACTCTTTGGCCTTATCGTTATCATCTTTACTCAAAAGATAATACGGCGATTCAGGTACGAAAAATGCTCCCAGCACGTGCATCACGGCCCATATTCCGCACAACGCGTTGAATATTAAATAATTCGTGATCGTGCTGACCACGAAGGAGTAAAGAATGCCGCTAACGACAAATACTTGAAACAAGGATCCCAGACTGCCTACAAAATGCACGAATAACCGACGGTTAAAATACTAAAAAATACTTCGTCGCTGTGTCTCTCGGCGCAAATCCCGCACAATTCAAACGGAAAACCTATACGATACGCGCAACAGCGTCGTGCTTACCTCTAACATGTGGTTCTGAAATCTCGCCAACGTATGTGGGTATGATGGTGCACAATGCGCCTATGCCGATTCCTTGCAATAATCTGCCGCAGTGCAACATCCATAACGCTGTAGGTTTGAGTAGCAATGCCCAGCCCGCGACAACAATCAGCTCAAACGATATCATGCCGAAACGGCGGCCGATGAAATTCGACACGAAACCGGAGGGTATGGATCCAATGGCCGCTCCGATACCGAACACAGAACCGTAAAACCTCGCGTCGTTTTCAGTGACCGGGAACGATGCCGTTTTGGGTAACATGGTCTGAGCCGGTGACGTCCATCCAAGGATAGTACCCATGGCCATCGCTCCGAGGGTTGCTGTAAAAAACAAGTATCACGTTTAAATAATTTCATTTCGTTTCATTGTGTGAAAAATAGGTTGCAAAGTTTTCTTAGAATATTATATGTTGGAGAATCGAGTTGAGAAAAGCAAACGGTAGAGAAAGTAAGTATCCACAAAGTATTTCACATCGTGCTTGTTTCTTTATAATTACCGATTAACGCCGAGATCATTTGGTATAGTACTTTCTTTTCAAACATCGACATGGTGGTGTTTTCTAATTATTAGAAATATTTTAAGATGAAACAGTAAGTTAATGTTGAAACAATTTGAATGAATCGGAAAACTGTACTAGTAAAAATGTTTCTTATGAAATATAAACTGAACTGATTTTATTATTATAGCACTTGTTTATTTTAAATCTATACACCGCAATAACATTATATCGTTTCTATACGGCCTGTAAATATAACTATTAAATTATAAAACAACAATGTTGTGTATATATTTTCACGTTATTATACTACATTTTTTGAAAAATAAGCAGCTGAAAATTCAACTAGAGGGTAACTTTTATCCCAAAATTGGACGAAAATACATTTTACGCGCGCAAATATTGAGATAAATTATTTTCTCCGTGAAGCAGATTCGCGATAAAAGTCGGTAGTAATTGTTTTATATTTTTCCGAAACACGAAATCGACACAATTATTGGAAATTAAATAATTTTAAATCATAAATTGAGTCTAAACTCATTGTGAATACATAATGAAATAGTTTTGTGATTGCCATTTGTCGTTATCATTTTAATAACCATATTTAATTAAATATGTATAAAATAATTTACTAAAAACTATTAAATATATAAATAATATGAATAATAATAATAAAAAAATAATAATATGTTTTGCCCGGAGTATTATGATAAAAATGTGCAAATATAACGATTGTTTCCATTTTAAAAATATTAACGTATAAAGGTTTGACCAGAAACATTTTTGTTTATTTAGACGTAAAAACTATACGAAACAGTTTATTTCAAAAAAATAAAATAGAAAGTAGGTTTTATTTCGGAAGAGTTATTTAATAGGTACTTAATTATTAATTGATATATTTAAATTTAAAAATTTGTCCATCAAAATCTGTGATAAAATGTAATCAGCATATAAGTACCTACTAAAATGAAGAGAACTCATTGGCAAAAGTCTGTCCAAAATCGACCGAACACCATTTTGATCTGAACAATTTATCGAAAACGAAGGTCAAATATGCAACTCGGGTGAAATATAACTTGGTTCAACTATTATAAATCAGTTTCTAGAGAACGTTTTATTTATAATTTAAAATTTTGAAATGTTTTTAGGTATTGAGTCTGTTAAAAACAAAAATAATATTACGTACGTTGCGCCAGTCCGGTCTGTTTGGAAATCTGACGAATTTGCACGACATTTGTACAAGGTCTACAACATTTTCTACCAGCTCGGCCTCAAACGGTATCATTTGTACTGTACGTGGATTGTACACTTTGTTGAGTCGAGTATTATTTATTACCATTATCTTCTAATAATTGTTTGATGTTTTTGTTTTTCGCGAATCGTGCACGTCGTATTCGTACGCCTACGCCCAAAATTCTAGTTGATCTGGTCCTTGGATAAGTGGAAAAAAAAAAATAATAATAATCAATAGATTTTACAGCGAGGTTTTTTTTAGATAATTTGGAAGTACCCGATGAGCAATACTTACTATAAACACAATGATTGTAGTGTTTCCATTATAATACAACGGTCGATTTAGAAATAGTTCGGTATTATCAAGACGATTTTGTGGACCATCCCAACGTTTTTGGAATCGTACAGCATGCCCTGGGTTCGTTCTCTCGCGAGACCGTCGAAAAACGGCGACTGCAATGTGTTCGAAGGTATTTAATTAAATAATTTACACTAATTTGGGTAAAATAAATACTTTTGTTTTTCAGACGTTAATGACGACGACACGACGATAACAGATTTTAAAGAAATAGAAAATATTTCTATTCGATCCATTTGTCGTATCGCCCTAGCAAATCCATCCATTTGGCTCGAAATCAGAAGGAACTAGAGATGTGTCGTTCGCGAACGAACGGATCTTATTGAACGGGTCATAGTAGTGAACGATATGATCCAGATCGCCGAACCGAGGTGATCCGGATCACTTGATATTTTTTTTTTCGTATCGGTTCACACTGTTCTGATTCCCAAATGAACGAACGACGTGAACCGTGGTGAACCGACACGCGAGTTTTTGATAGCACGTTATCAGTTAAATATATTATAATAATAGTTAATAATTATTATAATAAATATAATATATTTAAACCATTGTTTTGCTCCTCTTTATATAATAATAATAATAATTAATAATAATAATAAAATAATAATAATGACTGTTAACAATTAGTGTACAAAATTTTTTCCTAAACAAAGCTCTATCTATCTGAACGCGTTGCCATACCGAATATTTAATCTATGGATCTATACAAAGTCCGAATCATACAAAATACAAAGTATAATATCTATTCTATGTCCGAAATCCGAATCATCACTCGAGTCATGAAACGTATGGGAACAACAACAATTGAACTGAATATTCAGTTCAATGGTTCCGATTCAGTATAGGCTCAAAAAAAACCTATCAGATCGCGAACGGGTCTTTATATCCGAATCTTCTTGATGACCTGATCTGATAGAATCGGATCACTTAGATGATCCATAATTCCCATCTCTAGAAGGAACCTAGCCGGAACGTTTCGAACTCGTTTGTGTGTTCTCTTTAGATCGAGAACAATCGAGTAATAATAACGATTCGCCAATTATACTCGTATGACGTATAACAATAACAATAACGCATGATAATATGATATCGATAATTTTGACGCAAATAATCAGCTGCTCACCTCGACCGCCCATGATGAAAATGGTAATAATCAAAATTTGAACAATAGTGTCATTTAGCTTATCATCCAGTATGATATCGTAATTATTGCATCGAGAAATTATTATAATTCAACCGATAGACGGATAGAACTTGGTTCTTTTCGTTGTTCAAAAATAAACTTAATTTTCACGAGTACAAACAACGTATCTGTAAGTCATATACGGTATAATATGTGATAAAAGCGCAATTAGTTTGACAACGACGACAGAGAAAGACTGACACGATTAATTTAGGTAATTATTACATAATACAATTTATAATTTTATCATTTAAAAGTTTACGAAAAATAACGGAGAAAAGCTTGACGATTTAACTCCATTTACAAACATTTCATCGACTTGTCTATCTTTGGCAATAGGCAAATACAATTAAAACGAATTAACTGTTGAATTAAAACTTGTCTACAGTCTTTTTTTTAATTAGGATTCTTACTTGTGCTATTATGTTATATCATATTTATTTTGATTCTATGATTTTTACATTCTATTGAATGTGTCCGTCGAATGAAATCAATACAGTTTTCTTAACACTTCTGAAAGTTGTAAAGAAACACACGGTAAACGACCCTTGTCGGTGTCATTTTGTAAATGGCTGTAGAACATATTTTCAAACAATAGCATGTTTGTCCAGCAGCGTTGAACTAAAATATATTCACCATGGTCTTAAACATTGTGGACGATAATCTGAAAATCTTACACAATTTGTTGTAAATTTTGATGTTTTTGCACATATTTTTACATTTTCTCAAAACGTTGTATCAGGCATATTATGAAGAACAACAATTTTAAATTTTTTATTAATATATTTAACACTCATTTGGGCAGACAGTGTACATAAAAGATACAATATACAAAACAATATTACAAACAGTTACAATAATATATAATAATAATCACAATATTTTGACATAAATGTTTTTTTGAAATTATACAATTTTACATGGTAATAATCTATCCAAAACCTGACACAATCGGCGAAGTTTAATTTCATTTTCAAAACTTAAGTCAAAGTTAATGCTGTTGCAGTTACTTAGCATGGGACTTAAAGGCTCGTTAAAACTGTAAGACTGACAATGAAAAGGCACATAAAAAGTAGTCGTGGCCCTAGTGTTAAAGACTGGAACACACCAGCTTATTGTTTCAAGAATTTCAGGACAATTAATTTTATTATTTAATATTTTATGAATAAACGATATATCGTTGAATTTGCTTCTGCGTGTGAGAGTGTTAACCAAGTTTTTGAGTAGGTGACGGAAGCAAATGCATGTTTTTTTTGGAAAGTCTTATAAGATTCTCAAAGTCAGAATGTGTTTCATTCTTCCCTGATGACGTATACGAAATTTAATTTTGCCAACTTTTGCATATTTAAAACCAGTTTTTAGTGTTATTTTGCCAATTTAGAGTTATAAGTGGTATTTATTTGCATATTTTTCAATTGTTAGTGCTATTTATATAATTTATTGTGGCTTTTTTGAGTGCATTAAATGCAACGTAACCCTTTAATAAGTGCTAAAAATCTACTTTATGGGTCATAATTATGATATTAAAATGATTATCTCCTTCGTTTTCCCTCATAGTTCAACATTTCCGCTGGCTCATCCAAATATTCTCCCAGTACAACAACTCCAGAGCATAGGTATATATTAATATCAAGATCAGTAAAGTCTCTCACAGCATCTTTAATACTTTGTTCCATTTCTAACAATTCATCAGCCGTATAATAATTTGTCACTCTATTGTTAATGATGTTTAAATGTTGTCGTAAAGTTAAATAGACTTTATTTGGATATTCATTAAGTAGGGAAATATCAACCTTGATATCTTTTAAGAGTTCCTTGAAAAATGCCTCATCTTTCGTGTAGTAATATCCGTTCTCCATTATTACTGTAACAATAATATTATCATTTTTACTAAAATGTAACTCAAAACACATTTGGTTTTTTTTTTAATGTTTTTTGAAGGTTAATTTAATTTCCTAAGAAATAAAAGTAGCCCTAATATTCTTGCAGATATCCTCTGAAGTTTTTAATTTAAATATATTCAAACATAATTTCACTGCTTTCAATCATACACATAATATATTTATTTGTACATATGTTCATCGAAATTGAAAAAAAACAAATAAAGCAATATGTACTGGACTAGCAATTTTCAAAATTCGAAGGCATATAAATGTTAGTGAAGTACTTCATTGATATGTTTACTTAATCAAAAAAATTAATATATTTATGGATTTTCATCGTAGTTAAATGCTATAACTTTAAAAATATTGTTTTATTTATTTTATAAATCAAAAAGAGTAATAATTGCACAAGGGTGTGCTGATAAGTAATGCCTCTTGATGTGTTATTTTATAAATTATTATACATGAAATAGTGAATTTAAAAAAAAACACATGTATAATAAAACAAATTATCTTTATGCTATTTCTGATTGTTTATCCTTCGATTTGCCTGAACCAAATCATCATCTTTTTGTTTGTGGCTAAGTACAGGTTTTAGATACAATGAAACTTTATCTGGTTGGTTTGATATTAATTCAGTTTTACAGAATGGTTTGAAAAATCACTTTTATATCACTTAAGAAAAATAAAGGGAAAAAATAGTCTGCTGAAAATAATCAATGCTGATGACTTTGTTATTTTCAAATATATAGAAACATATATATCCTGGGCTCGTTATTAAAACAACTGAAGACGGTGAAATTATACAATTGATGGAAAAAACTAAAGAATTTAACAGATGGCTAGTGAAACCAGATGAAATGTTCTATGACTGTATCAATATTGTTATGAAAATAAGTCCTCAAAAGTTAATTTGAAGAGACTATTTTCAAGTAAAAGAATTAGAAATATATTTTGAATAAAATACCTATGATTATATATTATTTGTTTTGTTTAAAATAATGTTAAATTTAACAAATCTATTCACATTGTTTTATTTGTTAAGTTTGATTAGAATAAAGTGATACATTAATTTAACCTAAAAGTGGTATATTAACATTAATTAATATTTAGGTATTTATTATATTTTATTGAGTTTAAAGTATAAATCATTTAGATTTTTTGTTATACATGAAATTGTAAGGTAATTTATTTAATTCTGGTATGTTTTAATTTCTCTGCTAACCTCATACAAATGGCTGATAATTCACATGTAAATTAAAATAAAGAACTGTCACCATTATTAATTAAAAAACATCAAAAATCTATAAAAAATGTTAACACAATTATTAACTAATTATTGATACATTTTGATAACTAGTATACAAGTATTTCATATTATACAAAAAAAAATTTAGAATCGATAGGATTTAAACAAAATTAATGATACCAATTACGTTTCATTATTTCATTTCATTATAGTGACTAACAGATACAATAATATATAATTTCAACATAAACTAGTTTATCATATTATATTCAAGTTTAACAAAAGAAATATTTTATTTATTTTTTAATAAATGAGACATTATCATAGTATTATATTATTCAAGTTTAACTGAAGAAACTTTCTTTTCTTTTTTTTATAAATGAGATAAGTTATGCTAAAGTGTTGTAAGTTATATTACAATTTATAAATTATAATAATAAACATGGTTAGAGAATGTGCTTTAGTAGTTCTATTAAAACCTATAAATGTGTAAGAAAATATCCTCAAAATAGGTTTCCTGTGGAATGCAATTGGTATCCCAAACAATAGTTGTAACCTACAATAGGACACTCAAACAGGCATCCTTACACTGTGCATTCTAAGACATGGGAGGACAGCACACGGACTTGTTTGGCATTCACTTTTCTCTCATTGAGGACTCCTATAGGAGTCCTTTGGGTGTCCCGATTCTATAAGGGTATGAATTGCACGAATAAAACACATACGAATCACTAAAATAAGCCGTCGAGAGAAGAAAACGTCGACAGGCGAAGAACTAGACTGCCGTGTCCGCTAACGAAGCTACCGGCTAAAACGAAATCGGGATCGAGGTGGATAAAAATCGGTTTACTTATGGCGAAAACGTGTGTATGGAGAACGAAAAATTAATCGAAATGCGAAAACGTAGAAACTCACTTGTACTGTTGATGCCGGCGGCGAATCGATGGATTGCGTTGGAATTGAGTTTGTCTGAACGTCTTGTCCGTCTTCAACTCGTGTGACTCGTGAACGACGTCGGCCGGCAAATGACGAACAAAAATCGAAGCACGTTTCGAGAGCAATTACGTAATCGTCAAAGTCGACGCGGTAAACTCGGCAACATCAGAATCAGGAATGAAGGCCGAAAAGACCGTTAATCGATTATCGATCAACCGCGTCATCTACCTGATGTCGATTTTTCACCGTCAATTCGATTTTACGCCGGGCGATTACAATCGAGGACGAATGAGCGCGCAACGGGCGTCCTATCCGATTACACTACAGCAGCCACCTGGGTACCAGGTGCTCGCTCGCACGCTCGCGCACGTGATAACCGCATGATTTTTTTTTTTTTCCCACAGTAACGATTCAGTCCACTATCGTCGACTAAATAAATCACACAAAGCGATCATACTCGCCGGTCGTCGACTTTAATCGCGAGTATTTAATATTTATCCGACTTTGGCGAGTTGGTTAATTCGCCGGCGACTGTGGGACGAAAAATTGTAGCCAAGACAATTGATTCACTCGGTGTAATCGCGTTTCCAAGGCGATTGCCTTCAAATTTTAACGTTAAACGCGTTGATAACGAAACGGCGCCGGGGTCCGATAGTGGCCTTTGAATTTCGATATTTTTGTGATTATGTTAATTTAATAATATTGATAAGTTACACACGGCTATACTGCTATAGATAACGCATTGATTGTGTGTGTTTTTTTAATTTTTTTTATGCTCTACTCAGTCTACTCGCTAGCCGGACTACGGATATTTTCGGGAAAACGGTCGTAAAAAGAAACGAGAGTCGGTCTCGCGATCTTTTGCTCTGCATCCGCGTTCGATGTCACCGGTCGCTTCGCTCTAATGTATGCGATTCAACCGTGAGCGAATGGTCGCGAGCAAACACAAAGCGTCGTTCGGTAAATTTAGTGATCCGACCGTTTATAGAGCACTGTTCAATATTGTTTAAGTACCAGTCCTTAGGCGCGTTCAGACGCGTCCAACGTCGTTATAATACTAATATTTGCCGTCTCCGTGTATTATGTGCCGGGTGTCCAGCTGGAGTAGTTGATATACAAGAATAGTCGTCGACACTATGTAACGTTTTAATTCCAATAGAATAGAATTTAAACTTTAAAACTAAATAAACACGACATAGCGCTAGTCTCTTGCAGATTTCTAGCTATTGTAGAACTGACATGAAGTCGTCTGTGTTTGGCGTACTTGGGTTGTCTACCAGACGACGCTACGAGACGTTGCTTATACGTGAATTCAAACCCAAATCATCTCTTGCACGGTTGATTATTCCCTTGACTTCTTTTTAGTTGTAAGACCGGTCGTGCAGTTGTGATTACATTTTGACATGGTCAAGCAGTAGTAGGCTTTCATTATTTTTCCACTGTTAAAGAGATTAGTTTATAACTAATCAATTTTGAAAAAAAATTGTTTGCATTTATAATAATTTTATAGCATTCTTACAAACAAATTCATAATAGTTTTCTTTTTTAATTACTCTGAAACTAATGTATCAAATGGATTCAATAGTCATGTTAATATTTTTATATCATTAAATATTGAGTTTATGTTCATCAATCATTAAATATTGCTATTCTACATGATAAGTAATTTATATTATTATAAAAATCATATTAATTAAAATTAATTCATAATATGATCAAATTAATTTAAATTTTTTTCCGCAATTACTCTGAAAGTTGTGTTTCGACATAGGTCAATAGTCTTGTTATATTTTTAATTCAACAATATTGCATTTAAGCTCATCACTTTTTATATTATGTTACAATTGCTATAGGTTAACATTATAACATTATATATTTCATTTTTCTACATACATTTGGAATGAATTTGAAAGTTCTATATGGATAATAAATTCAACGATCTTGTAAATATTTTTAAATCATTAAATAATGCGTTTATGCTGATCACTAGTTATATGTTCCAATTGCAAAAGGCTTTCACTATATACATTATATTTTTCTACATACATTTAATAGTTATCTTTGATAATTATAATTTTTATTAATTATCATCGTGTAAACATGCCACAATTTCTTACACTCATTGGGTCTCTCTTGACATATTTATTCAAAATATTATTTACTTTAAAACGATTACTATGTTCTGTATTATTTTTTCAATATTTTAAGTTTTTTCATGATATATTAAGTTAACCATAATAAAATTATTAAAAACTAATTAATATATTACTTTGTAAATAATCAGAAGTTTAGTATATACTGTATTATATATCAGGAAATTTTGACTAATTACAATTTTATTTCAGGGGTTTTTGAAAGCATGTTATGAGTAATGCTGTATTTTCTCATATCACAATGGTCTAATTCAACGACAGTTTATCCAGGACAATTCATCTTCATTCGAATACCAGTTTAAATAAGTATGTAGGCTCAAAATGTCATTGATTAATATTTTTCCTTATGTTTATGTTCAATGACCATGTATTAGATAATAGTATTGAAATGTTTTACACTAAGCTATGAATGAATGTTTGTGTTATACGTCTGGTGAAATAATGAGTGTAAATATCTCTACTATTAGATGTTTTTCATGTCATTCGCTTTGTCCAGAATAATTAAATATTGATTTAAATGTTATTGCTATTTTATCTAGATTATTAAATGATTTGTAATTTTGATGAGCATTTTTAGGATCTTATAACTTTAAACTTATGACTTTGTGGCATTTTTATGATAATAAAATGTTACCTTGATAAATGAACACAAAACTTCCAGTATTTTATCATGTTCATTAGACATAATAATTATATTTTTTATTCATTATTATCGCATAAACATGCCACAATTTATGTCACTCATTTAGTCTCTCTTAACATATTTATTCAAAATATTATTTACTTTAAAATGATTACAATATACTATATTATTTTTTCATGATATATTAAGTTAACCATTTTAAAATTATTAAAAACTAAGTAATGTGTTCAGTGAATATTATATCTATCAATATTACTCTGTAAATAATTAGAAGTCTAGTATATACTGTATTATACAGCAGGACATTTTGATTAATTTGAATTTTATTTCAGACTTTTTGAAAGCATGTTATGAATAACACCTCATCTGCTCATATCACAATGGACGAATTCAACGAATGACACTAGAAGTTGTATATTGACATATGAGTTGGTGTAATAAAATCATATTTATACTTTAATTTCATACATTATTGTGTTAATACTCTTCAATCATTAAATGTTGTTATTGCAATTGTTAAGTATTATGTATTATTATATAAATCAATTAATTTATAACAATGTATAATGTATTAATAATTTAATTTAATTAATTATATCCATTTTATTCTGAACTGACTCTTTATGTTGTGTATCTTTGGATGTTTTTGAAAGTTGTTTATTGTCAACTTTCAATGATGTAATTATTTGTTTTTTTCATATTATATTGCGGTTATGGTTATCAATTATTACATTTTACATTTATAATAAATTAGTTTCGGTTATATTATATTATATTATTTTTTTAAAAGAGCATAAACATGCTGCGATTTCTTAAACTCATATTGAATCATGAATTTATGTAAACATTTTTATTCACAGTATTATTTTTCAATGTATTGAAATATCAAGTAATTATAATAGACTGAAAATGGATTTTCCACCGACAACCACACATGGAGCGGTACTATAGAAAAGTAGTGTTTTCTTATCATCGCATATAATATATTTATTATTTTCATGATAGTAAATGGTTGACACCTTGAACTAAACGTTCAATTCGAATTAAAATAACATTTTTAACATTGGTTTTTCTTTTTCAGAGTGATCAGTGCTAGAGTGCTATACTGGCAGGTGATAATAAATAACAGTGCGGACTGTTATTGACGATTTGATAATTAAGATTCGCGTTGGCAATGACATTATCGCGTTGTCCGTTTATTGTTAAGATAAGTTCGGGAAAATCACACACACACACACACACAAATAATAATTTAATAACGCACTCACTGACGATAAGGTGTTGCCTATATTCAACAACTCAAATTAATGACCGCTTTCAAGCCTCTTGATAATCGTTATCGAATACCAATGATTATTGTCGCGGACGACAAGTATAACTTTAATTGAATTTACTATTTAGTTCGTCGCGGCGTGTGAAAGTGAACGTCTCGTAGTGTTTTCCGTTATCTCGGCAGTGCGTGTGTCTATATAGCAAGTGTCACTCCGCGCCCGTCGTGAACCGAGTGTCGTGTCGTGTGTTTTGTTTTTCGACTATATTTGACCTCTTGGTCAGAAATTCTTTTAAAAACGTTTCAAATCGACCGTTTGGTCGTCTACACTTCTACAGTATGGAAAATCGACAAAGAGATTTCATTTCTCAATGTCGACCACGAATAATACCGTCGTTTGACCTCATTTCAATCGTGCACAGTGTGACGAGCATTATAAGATTCACTGGCTTGCGATTTTTTTTACCTCTGCTGATGAATCGACCTACGAGAATGATAAAAAATATCACAGCTTGTCGATAAATTATTTTCTTTATTATTTAACAAAAAACAAGTCAATATACAAATTAATTTTATACTCCAATTATCAATAATTGAGATATGTATAATATAATTCGGTAAAATTAAAATAATACTTAGGAACCAAGTTAACATAAACTAAGGGAAAATATACATTATTTACATTACAAAGTATGTACACGAGAGAGAATTTTAAGAATTAATGACAACCACAACTTTTTACAATCATGTTCTTATACTTTTTTAATATAACATTATTATCCTCGAGAAAAAATAATACTGTTTGTTGTATCATTTTAGTCGGTACACAACACGGTTTTGGGATCTTCGACGGATTCATGACATGCATAAGCGTTTGAACGATAGCGTGATTCGTAGCGTTCATCTGAGTATTGAGTGGAAAATTGCATTCTCCGGTGCAAAAATATGCACCGTAGCCATCAGGAGCTATAATCCAATCCTGAAAAACATTTAAATTTTATAATTAATTACTTAATATAATATAATGTAATCAAATGATTTGCACTTGAACGTGCATGAACTTTGCATGAACGTTTCCTATCCAAAAAAGTCAATCTCTTTTCTTAATGCATTAATATTCAATCATACATGATTTAAAACAACAAATATTGTATAAGATATTTTTTTATTATTCACTAACTTAAATAGATGAAAGGTGTTAAAATTGAATATTTTAAGAAACATGTATGATTAATATATATAAATTTAATTAAAATAATTATAAATATAAATGATTTATCTAACCTGCCATTTAAGATCCTTGAAGCTCACATATAAAGTTCGTATATGACAACTTTCAGATTCTAATCTATACTGAATATCTGAAATACAAGAAAAATTATCTTATTTTTATATGACTCTTAAATTCTTATTCTTAGGACCATTTACTTTGGTACTAAATTATTAGAATAAATACAAAGTAATTATTTAATACTTACTTTGTAAAGGATTAGTATTGGCGCTACTTTCAATAGTTTTTCTTCTTCGCCTGGCTAACTTTTTAAGAGATATTTCATCACTGAATTTCCCTCCATTCTTGGATTTCAAATATACTGCCATAAATGCCTTTTTTGATTCAGGCAATTGATCTTTATCAGTCCGAGTAACCAAACCAATTTCTTCCGGCTTAATTTCATGACCTAACAACATATTAAAAATTGTTTTTTCTGATATCATTGAAATAGATAATATAATAAAATAAATAATGACTTAAAATATCAAATAAAACCAAGTAATCACATACATCTGAATAACAAAAACTAAATAAATATAAGCTCGACGACGTAATAAGAGTTTTGAAATCATTTTAACTGGACTCTTTAATTAATAGTCTTTAATAACATTCAAGTAAAATTACAATAATACATTTATGTATCTGAGAATAATGTACCTATTTAAATATCGAGCGAATAAAAAAAATATGAATCAAAAATGACACAAAATTTAACTATAAATAAACATATCTAGGCACTGTAATATTTAATAATATAGAGATGATTTATTTAGATATTTTTATGATATTAGTTAACTTTAAATACACTTTACCTTTATCATCAGATGAATGTACAGTAACATAATAACCTTCATTAGGAACCAAATACTGAGTCCATAAGATAACAGAATCAGTTGCATTCAATCTGAGCCAACCATCAAAATCATTAGTTGTGTTTTGGGAAGCCACAAATTCTAATTTTTTTTCACTAAAATTATAAATAAATAAGTAAATAAATAGATAATATGAATTACCTAAAATCATAAACGTAAAAATGATAATTTACTTACCCACTTTCTGCTATTTTAACTTGAAACAAAGTGACCGAATAATTTTTATTACTACTTAAATTACCAGACTGATATAAATGTAATTCTACTGACATTATTGTATGCGTTTCTTTGGGTGGTATATTGTAAAATTCAAATAACATTTGTTTACCATGTTCATGTCTTGTATGTAACATTTTACTCGTTTTAGCTAAAAGAAATTACATATAATGTTAAAATATGAAAAATTAATTTTATAATTAAATGTATTATAACCAATATATTGTGAGTACTATCCAAGCTTATAGAATTAAATGTATTCTGAAACAATTGAAGTTATCTAGTATGTATAAGTTTACTATTATATGTACAGTAAAATCATAGCAATTTTGATAATATAAATGCAACTGCAATCTTGCAAGCATTTTTAGGTCCAAAGAACAAAACATAGATTGACTTAAATATTAATCAACTGATTTATCCATTAATGTTTTAAAATAATATATTAAGAATATAGTTTAGTTATCTTAGAAAAACCCCCAACAAATTCATTTTGTTCATGAACTAATGTAAAAACATTCAAAACATGAATAGCTACTAACATTTAATAGAATATTTTCAAAAATCAAATTGCTATGTAAATAGTTTGAGTGTATGATAATAGTTTATTAACACTTACAATGATGGGATTGGTATATCGTAACAATGACATCGCTATTATGAACAATGCGGTCATCGTTAAGACTGATGTCAGAAATTTTTCTCATTCTTCGGCGATGTAACCCATCTTGTTGTATTGATTTATAAACCTCGAATAAAAATTGTGGCGCTGAATCGTTCAAATTGTTTTTCGGGGCCTTTCTGAGTTTTTTCGGCACACCAAACAAGCTCAACACCTCACGTTCGACTTCATTCCGTTCCTTAGCCGACAATATGTCCGTTTTCACCGTCTGCTTGCCGTTGTCTATGTACACTCCAGTTGGCGATTCAGCATTTACCACCATGCATGTCGATATGATGTAGTACATTGTGGTTATCGTCACCAGACGTTTTCTTACGTCCATCGTTAAAGTTTTATTAACTTTTCTAACCGGTATATCTGGCAATGCGCTGGAGTAACGAATTCACACAAAGCACTCGTTGTCTCTGGGCGACGAGTGCTAGAAAAGTAAGACAAATCCACTCGTGTCGGTCACACCAATTGAGGTAATAGAACTATCAGTGCAGCTCATGCATACAGCTCGTACATACATACAGCTTATATAAAAAATATAAGAGCGATAGTCAAAATTATGATCACAATAATTACCAAACGATGGTCGGTCGTCTGTTCTCTATCTAATCGGCGAACGGTACCGGTTCGAGAAAAATGTATAAAACTGAAAATGTACACGTACGTGTTGCGATATAATTACTGTAACGTAATGTCAATATGAACGTTATGGTGAAGCGTCCGTTATCGGTTTTACGTGCACTACCTCCCTATAACAATGATTTGACAAGTCAAATTATCACTGCCGCAGGGTAGTGAATCGCCAGTGTGGCCGTTTTGAAAATTGAAAAATGAGTCGTTCCTATAGTTGTTGATCAAATTCATATTTTTTACAGGAAAAATACTGTTAAAAAACGTATTCCGCGTCCACGATTCTAACAATCGGCGTAAACAATTGTACGAAAACACATACTACCACGGGCGTGCGCGGTTAATGTATTGAACGATATTGTCGATTACGAACAATAAAAATGAAAACTAAAATCATAAATCTATAGATCGCGAATGTGCGTGTTCGGTTAGGTTATAGCCGTGGTTCGCGCTGGCGGCGGGGACAACGAGAGGGAATCAGGGAACGCGCGGTCGGCGACGACCAGGTGCGATAGCGACGGCGGCCAAGGGTGGGAGAGAACAAGATACCCGAGTATCGCGATGTGACGTACGCACAAATAAATATATAAGTACGGTAAATATATATATATATATATATATGTTGCGCTATCGCGGACGTCGAGCGGGATCGCCGCGGTCGTAGCGATTACCGCGACAACTTTTAAATAGTACTTATATTAATCTTTAATTAATATATTTCCTATTTTTTATATTTTTTTAATAAGCATTACACAATCTATACTTCTAAGCTCAATAAGTAGTGTATGTGAAGAGAGTAAATATATTTCCTACAAAGAATTTTTTTTCGGTGCAAACTTTTCGCAAGAAAATAGTATGTATTGATAAGCGAGATATCAATTATTAATTATCGGTTAATTTCAATAATAGCTCACCTGTTAATTATTATTAAAATATTTATTTAATGAATTTAGTATTTATTTATTTGGTTATTAGTTATTACAAATTTGAATTTTTAATTATCAACATAATTTGTTTACAATTTAATTTTGCTGTCAATTTTACGTTTTTTACCGAACATATTGAACGAATAATACGAAGAAATATTATCGTAACCACTGTAACCTAACCATTTGTTTCTTTACACTTTCATTCATAGTCGATAAT
Organism: Drepanosiphum platanoidis; assembly: GCA_948098885.1. Classification (NCBI taxonomy): domain Eukaryota; kingdom Metazoa; phylum Arthropoda; class Insecta; order Hemiptera; family Aphididae; genus Drepanosiphum; species Drepanosiphum platanoidis. Next base: position 3,174,424 of record OX402542.1, read on the forward strand.
TTATTTACACATATATAATTATATCAGAAATACGGTTTATATTGTGAAAAATATTTCAACTTATTTACCGACTAATTTTGTAATAAAGGTGATAGGAACATTAGGAACTCAACGTTACGAGTTCATAATTATAATATATACGACACTTTTCGGCCAAGGCGATGCAAATGTTTCGTTCTCGGAAATAATAACATGCCGAACGTCGTGGCAGAGAAAATATATAAAAACGAAAAGCGTTTTCTAGACCGCGTTTTCGTACTCTGCGCATACTTACCTCGGTACTCGAGGTAACCATGATGGTGCCCGAACCTTGGGTGTTGATAAATATTATAGTCAGAAGTAAGATGGACAATCTTTATATTATTAAGTTTTACAATAGAAATAATATCACAGTTGCGTTGAACAACTCAAAACGCGTAATCCCAGCTTTCCGCGACCCGCCGGCGGCAGCAGCCTTTGCCGCCGGCCCCACCGGTTTTCCGGACGCGTTATCGCGGACGTCGAGTAGGCCGCCGCGGTCGTGGTAATTACGACCGCGACAACCAGAGTACCGAACGGACGTTACCGACTGGGACCACTGCCAACGGTTACGAATAATTTTTCTTCGGCGGCCGTTGCCGCCTAGGCCGTGTTTAGTCTCTCGCCGTTCGTCGTCGCGTAATAGTGCCGTTTATCCGCGAATTGTTTCGCCGTTAGTTAATCGTCAGTGCGCGAACATTTTTCATTCGATCGACTGTCACGTTTCGCCACCGCGGTCGAGGTGACGGAAATAAAATCGTACGCGGGCGCAGTGCTCGAAATTTCGAAAACATCGGCTTAGGTCGTACGTGAAACCGGGCCGAGAAAAAAAAAATGGCGGACGTCCCGTGAGTATCTGCACCTCGGTATCTGCGGGCTGGTATACGACGAAACTTACGTTACCAGAGTATCGAACAGACGGTTGGAACCACTGCCAATGGTTACGGTTAATTTTTCATCGGCGGTCGTTGCCCCTTAGGCCGTTTAGTCTCTCGCCGTTCGTCGTCGCGTAATAGTGCCATTTTTTCCGCGAATTTTTCGTCGTCGTCAGTTAATTGTTTGAACGACCGTCAGTGCGCGAACATTTTTCATTCGATCGACTGTCGCCGATCGCCACCGCGGCCGAGGTGACGGAAATAAAATCGTACGCGGGTGAAGTGCTCGAAATTTCGAAAACAACGGCATACATCAAACGTGAACTCGGGCCGAGAAAAAAAAAATGGCGGACGTCCCGTAAGTACCTATACATATTAATATATTATGATTATCGTGTACGTGTCCCGTATCGTCCGGGCCGTCATTTTAGTTTGTCATTGAATTAAAATCCCAACAAGTTGCGACGATTGTTAACGTTCCGTGTAATTATATTTGATTATATAAATATATTGCGTATAGCGGACGTTACCGTTTTAATTATTAAAGTACTTAAAACTTACGCATTTTATTTTGGGTTTTGCGTCCAGTAGTGGCAAAGTCGGGGAGATTTTGAAACTGAGGCTCCCCAAAAATCATTAGCTACTCTACTAATAAATAAATTTACTAACGTGTAAATAAAATCGTCTGTTGCAAATACAACACTTGCAGCTTAAAAATTAAATAAACTAAAAATAATAAAGTTTTTTCTTGTTTGATGTATATATTGTTTTAGTATAAATTATATAAATTAATTGTTAACATTTTCAGTCTCCCTTGAATATTTTTTTACGGGCCGCTAATAGTTTTGACGACCAGTTTGATATATCTAAATATGGATATAATATTGAAAATATTAGTTTAACAATATTTTTAATGCTAAGATTAAGTCGTGACTAGTTTTTATCACTACTCACTGGTGCGTGATCGCCGCCGTCGGCGTTGTCGTCGGTGGTCACGTCGAAAACGTGCATATTATCCCAGAGGGTTTGGTCGTCCAACTGGGATAGCTCTGTGTTACTACTCTCGATGCGTAGTTCGTTTACTAATTCGTCAGTGACAAAATCGCCGTCTGTGTCATCAAGCAATGGGGCGGGCTTGGGCGCCTTTTTGTATTCGCCGGGGCTCGTAGCACACTAAAAAATGTTTAGCTCTCAAACGTGCCTCTTAAAAATCCAAAATACGCGCTGTAAATAGCGGGAAAAATGAAAAAAAATATACGCATTTTAAGTTGAGAAAATTTTTTAAAAAAAAAGTCGAATGTAATTTTACGATTTTATAAAACCGTCTGGACCGGTCGGATTATAAACCGTTAACAAATACGTTTGTAAAAGTGTACTCGTAATTAAATTATTTCATATAATTGGAAAATGTTTTTCAAAATATAACCGAGTACATCATTGTTTTCAAGAAAACGTGATTTTATTTCCCCAATGTCATGTGAAAATTTATTCACCAGAAAATAGCAAAAATAAAATTTCGCGTATGACGTCGGAGAAGTGTGTGAACGAGAATAATTATTTCGATCTCACTTTGGATGTTCTACGAGACGAACCAAGAAAAATGTGCATTTGTTAGAACTTCCGGGCCGCCCTGTTTATTATCAACTCGAGTCGATTCGAAGCAATATCGACGACAAAATATATACATAAATAATAACCCGTCGACTGTATTGACATTATTTTTTTTTTCTAGAATTTAGAACGTCGCGCGTCGTCGTGGAAATTGAAATTTCAAACCGACGAATTATAAAAACACTCTCGTCGTACTTACCACCTCGACGATATTATTATCGTCGTATTATCCTGCACTTGACTTCTTGGACGCGATCGAAAGTAAAACTCGTTTCTTACCGAGTCGAATCGATGAAAAATCGAGTTGAAATAAACTCTCCAACTCGTCGTGATAAATATGCGAGAAACGCGTCTCGTTTCTCACAAAAGACCGATCGCGTTCAAACGCGAAAGTCTTTCGCGGTGTTGTTTTCTGTCGGAATCGCAAAACTTACCGAGTAACGTTTCGATTCTTCGAAAAAAAAATAGAAAATAAATGACCTTTATTTTATTGTATTTTATCAACGTTTAACGGTTTGTGTTGGAATAATTTTATATATTTAACAAGTTTCGATTCTATTAAACCTGTACCCGCGTAGAGAGTCCTGTCTCGTCCTGAGACGTCGTGTCACGACGCGGCGTTCGAGCTTCACTGATCGTCTATTCCGACTAGCCGTCGCCCGCGTTCTATTCGAAGCTATTTGTGTCCTTTATTTTTGGTTGCGAGAAAACGTTTTTTTTTTTTTTCGTTCGCCAAACAGTGTTATTTTCGCGTCCCGAACGCGAACACTATAATATAATCGCACGCAATAATAACAAACAATTAGGTGGATTGTTTACGTTTTTTGTCACGCGTAGATTCGACGTTCGCGCCTTGTTTTTACGAATATTCATACGAAATCGTAATGAATAATAAATACGTATAATATACCAGTAGGTTATTATAAATACACTTGGACGTTGTTTGTGCGGATTATTACCCGCGACAAATCAAATATAACATCGTAGTGAATATGATAATGTTTATTAAAATATAAATTGACGACAATACAATTAATGTATAAAATAATCACATGATGATGTAAGTTTTAAAAATCGGTTAAGTCGTGACTAGTTTTAATCACTACTCGCTGGTGCGTGATCGCCGCCGTCGGCGTTGTCGTCGGTGGTCACGTCGAAAACGTCATCCCAGAGGGTTTGGTCGTCCAACTGGGGTAGCTCTGCGTCACTAGTCTCGAAGCGTAGTTGGTTGACCAAGTCGTCAGTGACAAAATCGCCGTCTGTGTCCTCAAGCAAAGGCTTGGGCGCCGTTTTGGACGACTCGCCCTTTTGTCCGCAGTTTTTAGACGACTTAGCTCCTGAAAGATAAAAGACACTAAAATGAGTATACCATATCGTATGGATTCGAAAGCGGAGACAAGTCGTGTGCAAAACAAAGTGTTGAAATCCTACGCGGAAGTTAGGTAATCTATCGCGCGCAAATTTATAAAATCGTCATTTATAACGTTCGGCACGTAAAACGTATATCATAATATAGAGAACGTGTTTGGCCATGTCGGATCGATATGTCATATTTTTCACGCGGTCGACGACACTCTCGAAATCAGCAAACAAATTAAAAACTGCACTCGACTTTTTGTGATTTTAAAATACCGATACAAAAGCGTGACGTTTGAAATGATAATTTAAGTTTTTTAACTATAAAACAAAAAATACGTTTTTATAATACAATACAGTTTTTGCATTGTTGCCAAGTGAATTTTTCGAGAAAAAAAAAAAGTCCAAACCACCACTTTATTCGTTCAAAGGGATTATCGTTACGTACACCGATGTTATTATTCGAATATTGAAATATTTCAAACATTCGTATTACATAAAGTCTTGAAAATTGAAATATTCACACACTAATATATATGACATTGAATTTAGAAATCGACGTGGATTCGGGAAACGTTTCCGCGAATACATTTCGGACCGACATAACAGGTGATGCCTACGTCACACGGTCGATGATTTCGATATTTAATTAATTATTCGTCGAAGATTTGTCGTAATAAAAATCGAAAAAACTCCCCGACCGCCTACTCCTCAACGGGTAGTACGTAATGGGTACGTAACGATAGGTCACGCGGCGACAGACGGACAGTGAAATATGATAGAACGCGTGTTTTCGAATCGCAGCGTGTGTGTAAAAATCAATTGCTGTTCGTTAGTGTCGCTAAAACTCGAGAACGGCTGGACCGATTTGGCTAATTTTGGTCTTGAATAATTTGTGAAAGTCCAGAGAAGGTTTAAATATCAAAATTCGACCCCTGTCGGAGTTAAAAGGGGCGAAAGGGGTAGAAATGAAAAAAAAATCATCTGGCCGGAACCGCCGAAGCTATAAGTATGACATTTGGACGGTAGTTTTGTTTCGTAGTATAGACACCTACTGAGAAAGGATTTTCCAAAATTCCACCACTAAAAGGGGTGTAAAAAGCGGTAAAAAGGGTGAAACTAGAAAAATTCGACTGGCCGGAAGCTTTGGGTATGAAATTTGGTCAACTATAAATATAATGACATTTAGCACTTGTCGCTTTTACCCCCTCATTATACCGGAAAAAACTTTACACGGGCGAAGCCGGTTTTCAGTTGGGTAAATCGGTAAAAATAAATTTTTACATGTAAATTGTACATCTATATTATATTCATATCGTGTGTTTGTATAATAAACTATTAAATAATAATAGCAGTCGGCTGATAACGGGGAAACGTCAATCATTATTATTATTTGGACCATACACATTTTTTTAATACTTAAATTCAGCTAGCATATTTTATTTCAACATTCTTCGATTAGAATTGTTCAAAAACAGCCTATAAATATATTATGTTATCAATGAATCTAATAGTGCTATAACAATTAACACACACATACACACAATTAAATTGTGAATTCCACATAATATTAGCACTATCAATAGAATTAAATTAAACACTAACACACGGCCAACGAAAATGCCAAAAAAGAAACTAACAAACACGGACAACTGTCCGGACGACAGCTAGTTTATATAAATTTATTTAGGTTGTATTTCGTTTCGATTCGAGAGAGAGTTTTAACGAAAATAATTCCACCCCGGTATGCGTGCGATGTGCGTCGTCAAAAATCATTTAGGTACAATAGAAACGTACCCCATTAACGCGAGGTATCCGGTCGCCGCCGGCGAATCGATCGCGGGTTAATCGATACGATTTAAAACCGATTAAACGTGTATATTGTACTAATTACCGACGAATAGTCTAAATATCGAAATAGTTTTATAAATAATAATAAAAAAAAAAAAACAGAATATCACATTATGCGTAAATGCGGGATATTTGTTCGAATCGTACCGAACAATGGCGATTATTAAAATGTAATTTGATTGTAAAATAAAAATTCCGAAACCACCGGAATGCGATCAAGTCGACCGACAATAATAACTAGGGCTGTGAAGTTGATGACCTAAAAAACATTAAGAAATGACCGAAAAACAAAAATTACAAACATTTGTTTTAAATTAACAAGAATGCAATTTTTTTTAAATATTTTACTATAAAATTCTATATTAAAATTTATCAAAGCTTACTAATATATCAAAATATGACATGGAAATGACAAAAAATGCCCTACAAAAAGGAAATTGAATATATTAAATAAATTATTAAATGAAAAAACCAATTAAATGAAAAATCGATTTGTCCACGTTAACGTGCGTTTAATTGGAATTCTCGAGTCGGCCACCATTATGATAATACGTACGAAAAAATAAAAAAAACGATATAGCGAACGTGTATAGCCGAACGTGTGAGCTAAAAAGTACGCGTGTAATGTGGTATCCGAATGGTAACCGTCGAATACCTATTGGATCGTCGTCGTCGTGGCGCCGTTTACAAAATATGTACGAGTATAATATATTGAAAAGTCGAGCGTTTGAATAAACGACAAATAATTGAATGAATAATAATATGTTTAGAATATTTAATAACATTATTATAGACCCGTATGGACGGAAACGCTTTCCGGGTTAAAAACTTCAAACGATATATAATATTATTTTAATGTTCGTAGTTATTAATCGAACGATTTAAACCGAATGGAAAAAAAAAACATCGTAGATTTCGTGTCGATCGGTTTTTCTTTTGTCCAAAAGAGTATTGTATGACGCGTAGGTCTTCCTAATCGTGTCCGGCCGTCTCGCGATACGCGCTTTTAATAGGCCACGAAAATATTTCCCTTATCTAAATCGAGGGGGACGAATTTCAATCGAATTCTCGAATCGGCTACCCATTATATGATGAACGATAAGCATACCTACGAAAATAAAACAGACTATCTCTATGGCCGAACCTATGACAGAAAAAAAAAAAAAAAAATAAAGAAAAAAAGAAACTACACGCCACATGTACCCCGAATCGGGCGTGTACAATATATACCGCGCATTATATTATTATATTAATATAACATCGCCCGCGTTTCGGAAAGGTTCATTTACGGTAAAAACGACATAATAAACGTGGTGCGGCCGCAGTACGTGAAAATTAACAAAACATTCTTTGCTCGGTTATACCTACGGCGTACGCCAAATGGACGACCGCCGTGTCGCCGTCTCTAAAGGTCGGCGGCGACCGTCGCCGGTCATCACAGCGGGAAAAAGGTGTCTTTTATTGAGAACTCGTACGGTTTACTTGACCGCATCGACAATGAGGACCCGACCGACCGACCCGACAAGTAACGGAAATACAATGTTTAGAAATCACGTGTGTGTGTTGGGGTATAAAAAAAAAAAATAATAAATTTATAACGTTCCTTCGTACGGTATTATGATTTACGATGAGTACTCGTTACTCCGAATTCGAAATCGGCGTTCGACACGTTCAAACACGACGGCGAACGGCTATAATTCAAAATGTCTATACCCCGAAAAGAATCGTAAGACTTTATAAATGGTAACAACAACAACAATTCAAATGCCCATAACGTTATCGTTTATTATTATTATCAATATTGATAAAACCGTGTGCCCGATATTGTCGTGTATATTATAATAGTACGCAGCAGACACACGTGCGCGCGCGCGCGCGAGCGGTCCACAACTCGCCGATATCGTATCATAAATGTATTTATTTTTAATCTATAAACCAATATCGACGAGTGTAAAAAAGAAAAACTATTTTCATTTCCTGTCTCTCTGCGGTAGGTTAAATACCCGTATGTGTGTGTGTGTGTGTGTGTGTATAATGTATATTGTATATGCTTTGAATTTGACATGCGTGGGGTACTAACGGTTAAGGGTCAGGACCTTTTTTTTTTTTTTCCCGCGTGTGTTATAATATAATAAGGGTCTCGGTGCCATTCCTTCGGCATCGCTTCGGTATGTCGGACAATTAAAACCTAAAGATATCACTGCGGGCCGTAAAATATAATAAATTCTATTGGAAAGCGTTGACAATAACGAAATGGATTTATAACGATTTTAAGGTATTCAACGAATACCAGCGCGATATTTCGCTGATGCGAAATTAATGTCGTCGCCCTCTAATCGTCGCGTCCGCGCGCCAGACGGGTGGCTAATTGTCCGAATATCACAACGTGAGTAGTACACGTCTATTATACGGAGTAATGGGTTTTCGTTATTTTAATGACCCAAATTCCGCCGTCTGCGGAATCCAAAGACGCCAAAATTTCCAAGATAATCCGGAAACAATACAGAGTGAACATACGTATACGTACGAGTATATAATATTCAAACCAAAGACGGAGTTTATATTTTATTTTTTTTTTGTCATAATACACGCGGATACGTTAATGTACGTTCGGTGTTTTGATCGAAAAATTACTCGAATTCCTGAACCGTTTGAATAATTATTAACTGCAATATGAAACGACACGACGAGATAGAAACGCGGTGCAAATATATCGAATTGAAAACGGATCGCCGGGCAACGATTTGGTCACAAAACATGGGGTGTAACGTGTATATACGAGTACCACGGGCGCGTTTAAGTATAGTACTTGAATTTGAAGAACGAAAAATAGTAATATTTAGGCAGCACTGTACTTAAACGGCCGATTTAAACAACATAATATATACGAGCACACGATAATAATATAATAATATAATATAGACAGTTGTAGACTTAAACGCCCGACCTAGAGAAAATATGGGCACACTATATAATATAATATTAATATTTAGGTAGAGTATCACACTCGGACGCCAAATATGAGCACACAATAATATAATATATATATAATAATAATAATAATAATAATTTCCAGGTAGTACTATTGTAATGTTATCTGCGCGGCCCGTGAATAGCGTTCGGCGCCAATGGACGACCCGCGCGCGGGGTGGTGAGTGAGTGGCCGCCGCCGCCGCCGCCGCGCCGCCGCCGAGTTCGGCGAACATACGCGCCGAGATATTCAAAAATCGAAACGAAAATTCCGAAAAACAATCCTAAAATATCGTACACGGTATATATATAATAACAGGAGAGTTAATAAAACGAATTATTCCTATCGCGAAAAACAGCGTCGACGCTGTACAACGGATTTATCGCGCACGCGGTTGTCTAGTTGAATAATAATTACAATCGAAATAATAATTATTATGATTCTGATCATCGGATTATCGAAGAAACGACGGCGGCTGACGTAGGTAGGCGACACTTAATAAATTGAACATAATATTATAAAAGACATTTTGACAAACACTATGTGACTAACCTTTTTTGAAAATATGACGCATGACGATGGAAAGACGATTGCCGTAAATTGTTCGCCGTTTAAATGATAAACGGCCGAAGTGACGGGCGAGTGTGGACCTGAAAATGAAAACGAAAAAGAAATGCAGAAAAAAACCGATGGAATCCGGAAGGCAGCAGCGGGCAGTGGACACGACGTCTCTCCACGAAGATTTGATGAGCGCAGTCAGCACAGGTCGAGTCGAAGGGCTACTAACTACCGTAGTTCTGTGGCGCGGCCGTTCTGGGTCTCGGTGGTGGCGACGGCGGCGGCGGCGGCGGCGGCGATCGTGGTGGGGAAGAAATGCGTTTGGGATATAGCAAATGATACACACTGGGTCCTCGTGCCCCACTCCTCTACCGAGCCGAAGACGATTATTAGAAATTTTATGTCGCCGATTTTTTTTTTTTTAACGTCGCCGCGCGCCGGTGAGAAAACGTAGGTAAAAACCGGCCTCGATTTCCGCATTATAATACGCGCAGAAAGGCGCGCGGACGATCGGCGGATTAATTTATTTAAATAATTATATATTTGGTATTTGACTATTCGCTCGTTCGTCCCGCGTCGAGTCGGTCGACGAGTTACGATAGTTTAATAATTTGAAATAGAAAAATCGGAGCCGGATCGAGTACTTTTCGGCGGCGTGCCGTGAGCGAATGATTCATAATATGGGCCCGATTAATAATTACGAGTATAGGTGACGTCGATATATACGTACATATTGTTTTCTATTTGTCTAATGTAGTCTTTCTCCAAATTTAGGGGGACGTGAACACAACAAACGACGAAATATATCATTGTTTCATAAATTGTAAATTATTTTACACCGTACCTACGCGCGCCTTGACGAAAAAGGGCGCGACGAAAATAACGTTCGTTGTCCGAAACGGCTCGACCGATTTAAATGAATTTTTTTTTCCCGTACACTTCTCAGATAATACGAGATAACTAAAATACGTCATACTCGCGTTGGATTTATCCGATGGCGGGACAACGTCGTGTCTTCACGGCGGGTCGGCTAGTCATACAATTTATTTAAAACATTTTTTTACCGGCCGGATTTTTTCGAGGGCCGTAAGCAATGTAAGCTTATTTCGCTTGTGGGCAAATCCGGCCCTCGGGCCCTGTATATTGTGATTTTAACGTCGGACGTCGTGCGCGCAGCGGCGTATTTAGGATTTTTTCGAGGATGAGGGGGCGGGGGGTAAACGTATAATTTCCTCGGAGGGGGGAGGGGGCGAGGTGTACACGACCGTTTACACTTATTATTATTATCAAGTACACGCGTACATTAATTATAAAACCGTATTCTTTTATAGGTACTAATATAATTATTTTTATACGTAATCGATAATATATTTTGTTCTGTATTTCTGTAATATATAACATTGTTATACTCATCGGTAAAAAAAAAAAAAAAGCCAAGGGGGGAACTGTCCCCCATATCCCCCCCTCCCCCCCCGGTAAATACGCCACTGCGTGCGCGCGTGTTGTCGAACGTATCCACTAATTATTATCGATAATTTCCAATCGAATTTAAATCGGGTGTAGGATTCGCGGTCGCTCGTCCCGAAAGATTCGGCGGCGGCGGCGGCGACGGCGGTGGCGGCGACGACGACGACGACGACGGCGGCGGCGACGACGGTTAGCAGTTATACGGCTAAATCTATGCGCAATCGTTGCGCGCCGACCGCAAGTAAGGTCATCGTAAGGATGCGCTCGATTTAGAGTTAGGTATACAGCGGCGGGACTGCGATCGTCGAGGATACGATTTTTCGGAGGCCCTATTACATATGCAATCCAACTTTCTAAAAGTCGGGCTGTTTATTTGTATGGAATTAAAAAAAAATAAAAATATTCATACATAATTAATAATTTCTTCGAATAACAATGAAAAATTAATAATAATTTTATATTTACAATGAAATTGGTTTTTTTTTCTGCGATCTCGGGTAAACTCGTCTTCGCCGACGACGATAAATTCGATATTTTAGCGCGCTCGTTTTCCATCGAAATCATCGCAACTCAACCCCACTAAGTCGTATTCACCACGGTGGTGATCATTTTTTATTACTTTAAGTTTTGTCATAATTCAAATTTAATAGTAGTCTATGTATACGCGTTGAAATCGGATAATCCGTATCGACACGTTCGGAATAATTATTCATACCGTTCGGTAATCGCTAATCAGTATATTTTCTATTATTTCAATCCCCCGTGATTTTATTTACCTGAACTTTTCAAACGGAACAGAATTTTACTGGCGGAAAATCCCACCCTTAATCATTATGCAATATGTAGTTCCGCCTCCGATTTTATACTAACTCGGCGAATGTCTCGGTGATAATTTAGTCGTGGCGGGGCGACAAGTGGCGAGGCGAGGCGACACGAGCGCGCCAGTTCACATTCGTGTCGAGCAGTTCTCGCCATGTCTCGGCCAACGTGTACTGCCGGCATAAAAATGTGGCAAGAGTAGGAAAAAAATAAATAAAATATCCGCGTCCGCGACACGGCACGGCGAGTAGACGGACTTGGATCGAGTCGTCTACGTGTTATCGAAAAAGAATTTTAACGAGTAATATGCGCGGACGGATAGGAATTTTGGAAATTTCGGCCGGTCCGATTAACTTAATGCGTTTCACTCGCCGATACTGTACCACCGCGGGTGACATATCGACCCGCAGTTGGGTAGTGTGCGAGTCGGGTCGAGCTATAAGACATTAAAATGACATTATTACACGAGTAATATTATATATACACGAGTATATACGTACAGCGACGACGATTTTTTAAAATCGAAAAATAACACCACGGCTTTTCAACAAGGCAAATAAGGATATATTTTTTTCCTTCGCGTGTTCCATCTCTTTAGAGCAGCTCAAACTTTTATGTTCGCGGAGCCCTCATGTTCCAAAAAAAAATTACGGAGCTCCAAAAATCAGAAATGTCTATTTGAGACAACAATAATTCATAAAAAATGATGTCAATTGTAAATGATTTGAATGCTTTTTATTTAAAAAATTAACTAAATTATCGTACAAGTAAATAATATCAATAATTTCAGAATTGTACAAAATTGATTTTTATTTTTTACTATAGTATGTTTAATTTGTAATAAAACCCATATTTTATTATTGTAATATAAATATCATCCAAGGTATTTTTTACAGGTTCAATGTTAAAAAGAAAAAGATTATTTGATATATATATATATAGCACAAAATAATTGGACCGTAAAAGACGTAAGCTGTAATCACGGATTTAACACTTAACACGAAGCATAAAATGACGTCTTTTAAGTTCTAAGCATTACTTTATTTATGTTCTTTTACAGACGTGTATCGAATTCCAAAAAAGCGATAGTTTCATGTACTTCCAGAACAACAGCGACATTTTTTTTATTAGTTAACCCTGGACTCGTAGATACCACAATATGTTATGTAGTCATGTATATCATAAAATATTTTTATAAGATTAACAGTACTTCAAGACAACGGAAGTAGAGTTTAAAAAAGTTATAAAACTGACTAGCTCTAAAGTCACTTTAAAAGTTTAAAAACGCCATACTAGCTGACCACCTGTGCTAATATTTTGCTCAATAGAATTCGCTATAAACGTATGTCGAAAAATATTTATGCAATATGTATCATTCTCGTCAATAAAGACATATGAAATAGCGAATAATAATATTAGTTTTATTGAACCCTCTAAAAAAATGTATTATATAAGGTATAAATACCATGTATACTATAAAATACGTATGTTCGAGTACAAGAGTATATACATATATATTTATTATTTGTTTCTTATTTTTACATAAGCGTTACATATCCTCCCGCGATTGCGTGGCTTTTCACTAACGTCACGCTAATAACGTCCCGGACGATCGGATATTTATTATTTGCACAACAAACAGATATACATATATGTACGTATAGGTACTTACGAGATTTCCGCCGTGTAATTTCTTTTTCGGTACGATTTTTATTGTTTGATTTTCACCACCGATTGCATATGAAGGTACGCACAATATAACCGTACGAGATTATATTTCCCCCCCCCCCCCATCACGCGCTCCCCACGATCGATCGATCGATCGACGATATTCGCACCGGCACTGTAATAATAATAATTGCTAAACGAACGACTCGGACACAATACTCGGGAAAAAAAAACGGAATTCATAAATGTGATGTCGACGACGACGGACAACAGAGACTGCCGTCGCGATTTCGCGTAGGTTATCTGTTGCGACTGACATTATCGGTAAGGTGACATTTTGGACTTTTCGGTTATTATCGGCGCGGCGGCCGTCGTATCGCCGACTAATGGCAATAATAATAATAATGATAATAATTCGGGTCTTCCCGGACATCAGCGCAGAGACGCTATTCACAATCACAAATTCATAATCATGTACTATGTTGGCGAGAAAAATTCCCAACAGCACGCGATATTTTTCTCTCGAAATTTCGTCGTCATTTGGGGAAGCACGTATAATTAAGTAAATCGACATATTCTACAACCGTGAATTTAATCTAGTCTAGGCTAAGAGATCATATCGATAAATCGTCAGATTGTTCACCCCACGGGACGTTCGATTGATATGGAAAAATTGACTCGAGTCGAGAAAAAAAATGCAAATCATCACGTTTTTATTTTAAAAAAATTCCAAATTTCAAATAAATGTAGGTAAGTACCTGTTCTATTAGTCATAATTTATTATGAACAAGCTCACCCCGAAATCATTTAAACACTTGCCAAGTGGATTTTATTTTATCGTTGTTTTATCGTTTTTCAATGAATAAAAACTCACTGCGGTATTATACACGATATTGTTTGTTACAAAATATATATAAATTATATCATAACCGTAAAATAATAAATAAATGAAATAAATTAATAAACTTGTAATATATTAATTAAAAATGTTCGTTAAATAATACATTTCTGATCCGTTTAATAGTCTAAATAACCAAAATGCAATTGCTAACAATCAATTTTATTTTTTATCAGCACTTATTCCCAGACGTATATCCGTTGATTATAGAATAAACTATATTCTAATTACTTATATTAATACCTATTTATTTATTTTAAAGATATTTCTAAAGATTCAGAATTAAATGTCTCAAATTGAGAATGAACAAAATACTCATGACTCTACTGCAGGTAAGCCTATTAATAAATGCCAAACGGTTTTTAACAATGTAAAATAAATACATAATAAAACAATAATTTTTAATATCGAAAGACACCTTATAGACCAGATATTGTTTTTCACCTGAAAAGGACTAGATTTGCTACTCAATAGTTTATGAATGGACACTTTTCCAAGTTGAATTTCATTATTAAATGGATATTATTGTAAAATCATCAATTATAGGGCCCTTCCTTCAAAATGACACTAGGGCCCAATTTAGACTAGTTGTGCTACTGAGTATACGCGCGTTTTATAATTAAAAAAATAAATAAAACCGTTACTATATTTTTCGTTGACGATGGTATACGTTACACGCGGATAATACAATATGGTAAATATTATGACAATAATGTTTCAATAATAGGAGAAAAGCATAGTAATTATTCAGTGTAATATACTAATAATTTCAATAATCGTGTACTTCAATAATAATAATAACATGTTGCCTCGTTGGCACAACCGAAACATAAATAAGTTGGCTGTTTGAATATATACAAACGAATCATATTATTATTATATAATAATAAACCTTACCTCGAACGTAGGTTTATTCGTGGCGGCATCGCAATACAATAATGAACGAACGTGATGCACCCATTGTGGCTGGCCATAAGTGATCGCGAATTCTTTACACCCACAAATCGAAACGGAAAAAAAGTGTTATATTTTTACCGTCCGAGTCGTGGCCGCGACTCGCGAAACACCAAAAACAAAATGGCGGACGGTGAAATTCACAAACCGTTTTGGCGGACGGTAAAATGTACAAACCGTTTTGGCGAATGGCGCGACCGAGACGAAAAATAATTTTATTTCACTCACGCTAAACACCGAACATCGATTGTATCGATTGTCGTCCGAGCCTCGACGGAATCGTTGAAAATCCGAAGGCGGCGGCCATTACACTCGCGTAATGAATCGCGCGCCGGACGCGACGGCGGCGGCGGCGATACGATACGAAAAATACGCTGAACACGGAATAACGATGGTACGGTAGTGTTTTAGCGACGAAATAATTTGGTTGCGCCCACGCGACCGCCGTGAGACGTGCGATCATTCGTCGATAAATACTATTACCATCGTCGCGAAAGGAAATTTTGAAACCGAGAAACGAGACTATGGCGGTCGGCATAAAAATCTCGAAACATGGACCCGTTCGGAGAAGCCCACCACATAAACGCAAACCGACGAAGACTGAAGCAACGGCGGAAGGGTAATCCCAGCGTCCCCCGAAACGGTTAAAAAAACGAACGGCCAATGAGAATTATTCACGAATCATGGAAAATGATTTTTTTCGTAACGGTTTTTTGTTTACCGAGAATCGTTACCGCGGTATCCGGAGTTCTGTCCGCGACGCGCGACCGCGTCGTCGTCGTCCGGTCACGCTAATATAGACCTAGCGTCGCATTTCTCATTCGTTCGACCTAGTGGCCGTCGAATTCACTACTACTATACTCGCAATTTATCAGTTTCAACGCGCGTTGTGAACGGGGGTTTAATAATAATATATAATAATAATAAGTTTTGCATAACGCGTTGGTGGATCGTACTTATTTGTTACATCGATATAATATTATAATATATTATCTATCACTAACCTCGGGCCGTCGTCGACTCCATTGACGACCGTTTTCATTCGGCGGGTCCGAAACATTTCACAACGTATTTCGTGCTGGTAAGGTACACTTGAATAAAAACACCACGACGCGGGCAAAAACATCACGGAACGATTATTCACTACTCGCGCGAACCACGATATTACCATAATTCGTTTGTTTTTGGCGGACGGTAAAATTCACAAGCTGTTTTGGCGAACGGCGGCGCGGCGGCGGCGGCGCGGCACCGCGACCGAGACGGACCTACCGAATATCGATAGTACAAACGGCGGCGATCGCACCGACCACGGCGAATACGATACGAAACAACGATGTTAAAAAACGCACACTCGTAGCCTTTACCGGCTTGGATTAGACGTCGTCCGAGCCTCGACGGAATCGTTGAAAATCCGAAGGCGAGACGGCCATTACACTCGCGTAATGGATCGCGCGCACCGGACGCGACAATACGATACGAAAAATACGTTAAACACCGAATGTCGACGGTACGGTAGTATTTTAGCGACGAAATAATTTGGTTGCGCCCACGCGACCGCCGTGAGACGTGCGATTATTCGTCGATTAATACTATTACCATCGTCGCGAAAGGAAATTTTGAAACCGAGAAACGAGACAATGGCGGTCGGCATAAAATTCTCGAAACACGGACACGTTCGGACACACGCGCGAACCGACGAAGACTGAAACGGAAGGGAAAACCAGTGGCCCCGCGTCACCCGAAACGGTTAAAAAAAACCAACAGCCAATGATAATCGTTTACGAATTCATGGAAAGTTATTGTTTTTGTAACGGCCGTTTTTTTTAAACCACTCCGGACGGACGGACGACCGCGACCGCGGTATCCAGAGTCCTGTCCGCGGCGCCGCCGTCGTTCCGTCACGGCGGCCACGCCGACCACACGGCCACGGCGGCGGCGGCGGAACATTCGCACTGCTACGCGTGGCCGCGGCGTCGCGTTTCAATCGGAAACGGAAAATTCAAGTGCCACCTGCAGTGCTGCGTGACGATAACTCGTCGTTATCGGTGTTTTTACCGGAATAGGTTTTCGAACAAGCTCACCCCGAAATCAACGCCCCTAATGCGAACGAAACCCCTGAATTGACCCCAGGTTGATTCAGCATGCCTCTGCTATATAAAACCACTGGTGTTGACCAAATTTAATACCACAAAAATAACAAAAACGACCTGGTAAATAGGGATTCATTTGTATATATATATTTTTTTTTTACCGATTTCAACCCTTTGGAATGAAAATTTTGAAAATCGGGCCACGTGGTGACACTCGGGAAGGTATTTGGAACAACTCTGTGAAAAAAAATTGGAAAAAAGTTAAATAGCTACGTTACAAAATGGGAACTGAAAAAAGGCCTGTTCTTTGATCGATCTGTTCTACAAAAACACGATAACACGTGTATTACAATATTATAATAATAATATGTTTATTATCAAATAATAAACGAATACGAATATTTTTTCCTTTGACTATACTTAATGTATATAAATATCCGAATCGGCATGTTGAAACAATACCATAGTCTATTTGTGCATCGTCGGTGTTGAATAAAAACGAAAAAATAATTCAAAATTTCATGTTTTATCGAAATATAGTCTAATTTATAATATTATACGAGTGTTTATACGTGACGGGCAGGTGTGTGATGTTTTATCTGTTACTACCACCATAACGATTGGTTTCGAATAATAAGAACTGTAATAATTACCGTATCGATAGAGCACAATAACGGCGGGTTCCTAATCGTTTTTGGAACTTCAATAGTATTCTATTCTATATAATATAAGCAATGATAATAAATGCATTGTCGTGTTCAATAATAATATCACGCGTGGACCTTACAGTTTACAAACGTTTATTATAAATTTATAAATAACGGTTGTGTTTTTCCTATCGCCGCGGACGTTACCCGAGGTATAATGTTCATAAACGAATATTGAAATGGCACTTTTCTAAGAACGGGTGTTATATTATTATGTGTGAGTAATATTATGTTTGACTGTCGTCGATTACGAACTATATTTATAATTGAATCGGTCGTTTGGAAAAGGTAAGATTAAATAATTGGTCGTCGCCGGCAAATCGATCGTTTTGTTCGCCCCCCCTCCCCCCCCCCCGGACCCCCGGCGGACGCGACGCCGCCGCGCCGTGGCGTGCTCGAGGCTCGCGCGCGCTCTCAAAACACGCGAATTTTCGTATTTTTATCGCTCCGCCCGTCGCGTCGTCGTTTGCGGTGGTGTACCGTACGGTACGTGTTAAAATCCGTTGGTTTTTCAACCGTCAAACGGTGTACAATCGAACCATTATTATTGTTAAGTTGAATTTCGGTTTTGTTACGCGAGTTTCATATAACACGTCCGACTGAAAATAGGATAGTAGAGCTCCTTTAAATTTTATGTGAACAATTTTTAGTATTATTGTCCGACTTAATGCACTCGTTCGTTTTATCCTTTGAATTTATCTATTATATTAGGTAATCGAAATGAATAATAATTTGGGATAGTTGTATTTTAGTTGTTTCGTCTAAATAATAAATAATAGTTTAACCATTATGTTTATTTTTATGAT
>OX402542.1:3193272-3234561 GCA_948098885.1 Drepanosiphum platanoidis
TCCGCGTCCGGCCGCTCGTGCCGCGCGTCGTACCTGGACTGGTGCGGGTACAGCACCACGTTGTTGAGCACCTCGGCGCCCGCGTCCGCCAGCGCGCGCACGTCCAGCCAGAACCGCTGGGCCGTCCGGGCCGCGGCCGATCGCGCGGCCCGGCTGGCCGCCGAGACGAACCGGTCCCGGAGCTGAGCGATTTTCCCGCACCGCAGCTCGATCAGCGCGTCCACCCGGACCCTCGTGTCCGTCAGCTCGGCCACGAACGCCGCGTCGAAAAAGCTCGTCAGCACCACGTGCACCTTCCTGGCCGCGTTCGCGTCCTCGCCGTCGTCGTCGTCGTCGTCGTCACCGCCGCCGCCGCCGACGCTGCTGCCCCCCTCGCGCCTCGACCGTTCGACCGCCATGGCGATCGTCCGGCGCACCAGCAGCGCCGTCAACTTCGGCGACGGTTGTCCGCCGTTTTTCGTCGCGAAATTCTTCGCCCGCCTGTGCAGCGTCCTGTACGTCTCGTCGTCCACGTCGCACGGCCGGTCCAACGAATCAATCAGTCGATTGTAATCGATCACGATCGTGCCGTCGCCGCCGCCGTCGCTGTCCACCGCGTCCCTGTACGCGTCCACGTACCTCGTGCCGTACGACGTGCTCTCCGACAGAAACGCCAGTTGATAGTCGGAACTGTACGACAGCATCCGCGATTTCGAGTCTTCCTTGAACGACACGGTGTCGTCGTCCTCTTTGTTCATACTCTTCCGGTTCGCCCGCCGGCGGACGGTTTGGTTCCGATCTCCCATGGCGGAGGGCAAATATCACTTAGTAGTATCGATAGGTAGGTTGTAACGATACGGTCGATAGGTTTGCCGTTTCGCCGACGACATACGTTATCTATCGCTCGGCAAACACGTCGTTTCAATTCGACTGCATGTTGTCATCGTAATCATTGCCAAGTAACGGCGGCGTTGTAAAAAAGTATTTGAATAATAATTACTCGACGTTACTTTTAAAATACCACCCAAATGCTGTTAACCCTTCGCCGCGTGATTTTTTGATTTTTCGCGAAAAAAACATATTTTAATATGTAATTCGAGTCACAGATAATGGGAGTGAAAAAATGACAATTATTCAATATTCATTGAAAAACTGTCAACTTTAGTTGGCAATGCATTTTTAGGAACACAATATATTAATTTTTTTAGACTTTTAATCTCGTTTTTATTAACATTTTAATTATACAATAAACATTAACTATGGAATTTGTAAAAACAAGGCGTTTAGAACATTTGAAATAAATGACTAATGTTTGCGAAATTCTTCTATTTGCCAGTGATCCGAGTGCGATCGTTCGGAAAATAAAAAAAACTGTGTCGTAATATTATTCAAATAATCGGCACACGCCGAGAAACCACTCTGGTGACGTTAATTTTTCCGCCGTCAATCGTCACTGACTAATATAAATTAATAATTATTATAATCGTTTTTGTTCACAGGTGAAAATTGCGTCGCAGTGGCAATACGAACGGAAAATCGGCAAAATTTTTCACGGCTTAGTTCCAAAAAAATCATATCAGTATGGTGTTTCGAGTGCACCGTTGCGGATTGATAAGATCGAAAGGAAACGGCGCGCAACACGACGAGCCCGGCACGAACTTTCCGAGGCGAGCGAAACGTACGCGACCGTGCGAAAACGACTCGTCAGTCTCGCAAAGTTATTGCCTCGACTCTCTATGGCGAGTCTCGTATTTTTCGTACTGCGTCATTATCCAGTATACCGTCCCACTATGATCACGTGAGTAAATTCTATAGTCGCAATTATTGTGGTGTTTAATTTTTACAACAGTGTAATGGCGTTTATGTAATTTTTTTTTCTCAGATCGTTTTCGTGTCATATCGTTTGTGAAACGGCCAAATTACCATCGTAATTAAGCACGGAACGCGTCGTTTTTGTTCGGACCGCCCTTGGTGATGGCGCGAGTAAATCGTAGTCGTGTGTGTGTCGTTTGACCACAGTGTAATGGCTTTTGTGAATTTTTTTTTTCATTTTTCAATTCGTAGGTTTCGAGTCGCATTGTTTGCGAAACAACCGAATTACCGTCGTAGCGAAGCGCGTCGAAAACGCTCGATTTGACTTTTTTTTTGCTTCGTACGATGTCTACGTTTTACCGACACGTGAACGCGACAGTTTCGCACGACGCAAACGGACGAGTGAACCTGTTGTTCGCGGCCATTTTTGTTGTTGTCGAAAACACGTTTTTGCCGTTCGATGCGATTAATCGTCGAACACTATATAATCGGTGGTACCGCGTTGTCGATGAACTCGGCTCGTGTTGTTTGTGCTATAATTTTTCCGACGATATTTTATTTCGAGTCGTGATGAATCCGTCGACTCGCGGGCGTGCGCACGGGTGCGGCTGAAAGTTCATGCGCCGTTTTTCGGGCCGGCCGCGGCAGTACAGGACAAAGAACATTCATTTTTTTTTTGTTCGGAAACACGTGTTTAGCTATTGCTAATATTCGATGCAATTAATCGTCGAATACTATAAATCGGTACTGTAACGTACCGCGTCGTCGTTGAACTCGGCTCGTGTTGTTTGTGGCATCATTTTTTTGATGATATTTTATTTCAAGTCTTGATGAACCGCGGCGATTCGGTTACTCTACTCAGAAAAGAAATCTGTACAATTTTATGATTTTACGTCTTGCAAATAATTCATTCCAAGTTTGATTGTAATAGTGTCTTGTTGTGTTCAAAAGTGTTGAATGAATTCAAATAAATGTAACAAACTTGTTTACATTTGTCGGTTTTAAATAAATCTATAACAACATTATGGCAGCTGTAGCTTCAATAGCACGGCCTACATGTGTCTCATACAATTATTAATTTTGGCTGATTGTAAAAAAATTGATCGCTTTATTCTGTATGTTGCATCTGCGATTTAAGTCTGCGCATGACTATATGTAGATTGGTAATATTATTTTACTAATAATATCTCTACCGAATTGACAGTTTCATAAACACGATAAAATATAAGGTTCATATTTCTTTTCATAATCATATCCTAACGAACCTAAGGACTCAAGGTCTCTTTGATGGCATATTTTATTTGGCCAGTTTAATGAATGAAAGTTATTAACTGCATACCTCGTGCAACCTTCGTTTGAACCAGCTCTTTGGTCTAAAAAGTCCTGGTATCTAAAAAAAGTTTACAGAGAACTATTTAAAATTATATACAGTGAAACCTCTCTATAACAGTGACATGAAAGTTATAGTATTGTAGCCACTAGCCACAGCTACAGATGCAGTATTGACGACGCAACACGCTATTTTTCCTCAGCCGTAAAATGCAGCCGTCCAGACCAAAAAGTGGAAAGATAAACTATGGTGGCTCAGTGATTGTGCGTAGAGTCTCAAGTTCAGATCCCTTCAACGATCCTTCTTGAATTCCGGTATGAAGCCTGGAAGGATGCGTAGCATGGTTGGACTGTGGTCGTACCATCCACAACCAAGGACGATTGAATCAGCTGTTTGGCCGAGAGGTGAGTCTCATAAATACTAATTTAACATTTTTTTTATTTTTACAATACAATTTACAATCTAGTTAGAATAATAAGTAAAATAAATGAATTTATTTGTGGCTTGAAAAAGAATTTAACATTTAGTTCAATATATTTATTATATATTTATTTATAAGATATTAATATTTACATACAATTTACTTTTAAAGACACTCATAATAGAAAACCCATAATATGTCAACTATGATAAAATAATACAAATAAAATACTAATAAAAAGAATTTAATTATAAAATCAAAATTGATGCACTACTCATAAAAATGAAATAAATGTCAGCATACTTGTAAAATTTAATAAAAACTTGAACAAAAAATTAAAAAAAAATTTTATTTTGAACACACTTCATTTATAGTTTCACTGGTTAGTTTAATTTGCATTTGAGATTGTTAAGGTAATACCTAAATTAAACCATTTAAAAATTAAAAATTATAAAAATAAATACAAAACCTTTTTTCTTTTTATATTGTATGTTTAAACAAATTATTGTTAAAATCTATTTTGCATGATAAATTTTGAAACAAGAATCTGCACATAAACCAATGGTATTTCCTATTTCATCTTTACAAGTGTCACATATAATTAATAAAGTTGTGCCTCTGTTTTTATTAGCATGGCATACTCTACATCGTTTTTTTTTTTGGACTTTTTGTATGCCGTGTAATGGTTCACTTTGAGTTTCATTTCTTGTAAAATATGTAGTATTATATAATGGGAAGATTTTGATACTTGTATATTATATAAATAGTTAGAATTCCATAAACAAATATCCACTAAATTAAAAAACACTTTAACATACCAACACATACATTTCCTAGGCATTGGATAGTAGCTCATCATTTGAACAGCTCTATCTATTCCTGACATGTGATTATTATGGTCAACAATCGCAGTAGGTTTTAATTTTTGTCTACCAAATTTATCGATTACATTTTCAAAATTTAAATTGTGTTTTGTTGATATCATACTTACTTCTCTTTTAACAGCCCATTTTGTTACACGTATGTAATTTTTTTTAAGCATGAAAGCATTCACCTATTCTTAATTTTGCACCAGTTATACTTTTAACTTAGATTTTCTTTTCTATTTATCCTCAGAGTCGCAACAACATGACTTTTATTTTCATTTAAATATTTAGATATTTTAACATTTTCTATTTAATTAAATAATACAAATCGTACGAATTAGTATTTTTTTATTGATCAGTAAATTCGACGAAGCATATATAGTTTACAGATATGACAGGCAATATAAAGTATTATAAAAATAAAAAGCTTATAATAAATAAATAAATAAAACGTAGAGTATGGAATAAATTTAAAAACAATTGAAATAATATAGCATATATAGTTTACAATTATGACAGGCAATATGAAGTATTATACAAATAAAAAGCTAATAATATAGAAATAAATAAAACGTAGAGTATGGAATAAATTTAAAAACATTAATTGAAATAAAATAAAAATTAAATTAGTGTAAAAAAGTCACGACCGGTATCGATTAAAAACCGTAATCGGATGTAAAGAGCGCACTCTTACTTATAATACTTAAGGAGGCAAGACCTTTATTTTATTTTATTTTATTTCATTATTGTTTAAATATATTCAATAGTTTGTATTAAAACAATTTTATATATTTAATAATATTTTATTATTATTTACGAGTATTAACCATTAAATATTAATACAACTATTTTGTCTATTTTTTTAATATAAAAAAAAATGATTAAAATGTAAAAAAATAAATTAATTTGCATAAATAGAATATAAAAAAATTAGCGAGTAACTTTAAACATTTTCTGAATACTCTCTCGAATGGTAATATTATTATAATGGTGCTGGACTTTCAATATATTATTTTACTTCTCTAAATAACATTATCTTATAATTACAACTAAGCGATACTAATAGATAATCATTTATATTTACACATAGATACTTTTTAATAATTGATTTTTACACACATTCTCATCTAGGTCATTTATTATTTTAGTAATTATATTTTTTATATGATTTTTGTTAATTATATTTTTTACATTGGTTTTATTAGACTGATTTTCACATTCATACTTTACATTTATTCGAAATGGGGAATAATTTCTATTTTATCCGACATCATTACGTGGCGCCCTCTGTCGGACGCGGTCTCTACTAGAGCTCTCTCTTTCTATTTACCGATTGTCCCGTACGTGTCGTCGTGTGTCCGGCCGTTGCCGGTAGATT
Source organism: Drepanosiphum platanoidis (assembly GCA_948098885.1). Lineage (NCBI taxonomy): Eukaryota > Metazoa > Arthropoda > Insecta > Hemiptera > Aphididae > Drepanosiphum > Drepanosiphum platanoidis. The sequence continues at coordinate 3,199,059 of OX402542.1, forward strand.
GCGCTGTAGTAATGGAAAAAAGTAATTTCTCTCCTACTCGTGTAATCGAGCGGCGCGGCGGCGCGATCGAAATGGGGAATAATATTTTTATTTTATCCGACACCATTACGTGGCGCCCTCTGTCGGACGCGGTCTCTACTAGAGCTCTCTCTCTATTTACCGATTGTCCCGTACGTGTCGTCGTGTGTCCGGCCGTTGCCGGTAGATTGCGCTGTAGTAATGGAAAAAAAGTAATTTCTCTCGTGTAAAATTGCACAACGGCGGCGCGGCGGCGGCGCTGCCGATAAAAACGCATGCAAATAACAACACGTTCAAAGTGCAATTTATTATTCAGCCAGGAATTCTTATTATTATTTCGCGTTCTGTTCGCGTTTGGTTAAAGCAGCCATACTCAACCTTTTTTTCATTTGGGCCACATAAAAAATATTTTGAAATATTACGCGGGCCGCAAGTCTGGAACGGAACGGAAAAAAAAACTAAAAATACATTTTTATATTGTGTACAGCATTTGAAAATTTATTGGAAAAAAAATGAAATATTAATTTTAAATTAGTGTGAATTTTGATATTGAGATGGTTCTTTAACTATTTTGGATAAATCTGGTTTGTAATATTAAAAAGCCGATTTCTGTACACATTCTTTGCATATTTCATTTTTTTGAATATGAAGTTTCACATAAAAATGTTGATGTGAACATTGTTGGCAAAAAGTGGGCACATTTTCGTATGGTTTTGTATTTTCCTGGCCACTAAATTCCAAAATTCGAAGTATTCTTTTTTTTCTCGCTTTTCCTTTAACCGTTAAAGGTTCACGATGTCGTTGAAACGAGCCACGTTCGAGGTCGGATGTTTTCGTTTTATCGTCCCAAGTCGATTCAAGTCGATTTCTTTAATTTTAATTTTCAAACGTGCATTACCGCGCGACGTTAAATCAAGATTATATTTTATCAATCGTTATTAAAATATTGTAGATTAATCGTTTTATCGCGATGTTTATTAAACTTTTTTTCCAATCGAACGATTTTCAAATCGAGTTTTTTTTAATCGGTTTATTTTACGTAATACCGACCTCGTGTTCGTCGATTCACATATTTTTTTTATCAATCCTCCAATAGGTCGCGATGATTATTTTATTTTTTTTCAAAACACCGTTGGTCATCGGTGTGAGGAGCGCGGGCGCTCCGACCGCTCTGTTTTCGGCTGTTTCGCCAAACGCCACGCGAACGCGCGACGGAAATTTCGGATCGACGAAAACGATGTGTTGGCTTCAAAGAAAAAAAAAAAAAAAAAACACGAAATAAAACCGTATCCAAACGCGTCCGGCGTAGTAAATATTAGATATACGTGTTGAATAATCGCGCAGTCGTGTGTGCCGTCGTCGAGTGATTTCGACCGTGTCGTCGTCGGTAAAGTTTTTTTCTTTTCTTCGGACGGACGGACGAAAATGACGGACGCCAAGGTGTCGAAAAGCCTTTTGGAAACGGAGACGAAAGAAGACGAGGAAGTCGACCCGGTATTGGAAGAGGCTGCCGCCGAGGGAAAGAGATCTCCGTCGGTCCGGGGCAACAACGAGCCGCTGACCGTTTTCTCGGACGAAGCGTACGCGTGCGACCGGCAGTGCGTGATCGTTTTCGCGCAACTCATAGCCGTCAAAGACCGCGAGAAGGTGTTCAAATGGATCGAACGGTAACGTTTGTTGTTGTTATTATATTTATTATTGCTCGCGCGACAGTCGATTTTAATTGAAAGGTCCACTGCAACAACCAGACAACTCCGGTTTTATGAATTTTTCGAGAGATAGTAAAAACTATATTTTAAAAAAAAAATGTACATGTTTTAGAATAACGCTGTTGTTCATTCCTTTTTGTTTACAAAATAATTATTTTATCATAATATGGAATAATATTATCACCTTTAAAATGTTTCCTTCATGCCTAAAAATAATTCCAAAGTCCAAAATGACTCGCTGGAGTTGTCTGGTCGTTGCCCATAATTTCCCATATTATCCAAAAGTATACAAGTTTAAACTTTTGTTAAGAAACAAATATATGAACAAAACTGAGGTTATTATTTTAGAATGTTTTGATTTTCATTATGCCTAAGAAACAAAATAACTTATCAAAACATAGGGTGGCACTTTTTTTGACCGAAGATAATAATAATAAAATAATAATAAAAAAATAATAAAATAAAAAAACATTATCTTCACTGGATGTATAGTAAAGTTCAATAAATATGACTCCTTGTCAATGTTCTATAACCAGGGCCGTGGAGAGAAATCAAGGGCCCCAGGGACAAACTTATCCGGGCCCTAACGAAAATACCTATAACGTGTGAAGGTACGGTTTCCAAGCTGCGACTAGTCGCTGCGGCCAGCCGCAACGACCAGACGCAACGATTGATCGTTGCGTGTTTAGTGGTTTCCTACAATACGACTGAACGCTGCGGCTGGCATTTGTTTTCAGTTTAGTTTAGCTCGATATTTCAATGTGCACACACGTATTTTTTTAAATTTGTCGTCACAAATCACGAAAAATGGAACAATTTATTATAAATAATAATAATATAATTATAAACTTATTAGAAGAAATATTATTCCAAATTACATCTTTAAAATTGACATCTTTATGTTTCTCGTGCGAACTGTCATACAACACGGTTTTTACTGACTTCTTCAACTAACAGTTCATCGTCAGTTATAGTGAATAGAGTTTTCGTCGACATTTTTCGATTGAATAGTATAAAATCGCAGTGCGGCCTACGCAATACACTGCTTCAAGTGCAGTGCGATCGTTGAACGCAACGACTAGTGTTGACACGCGCACATCGATCGCAGCTTGGAAACCGTACCTTAACAATATGTGACGCGACGACACCGCGTTATCTTATCGGCAGTCACTGCTATCCACAATTAATGAAAATAATTATTTATAGTCTATGGGTCTTTATTGAAAATGTTATTTTTCTACGTTTTACATAAAATATTGTAGTGTTTTGATTCACTTTATTGTAGTCTTGTTATAACTATACGGCATACGCTACTATAAAATGGGTAGGTTATATTAGCACGATTCATGCCGGTGGTCCATAAATAGCTCAACACCGTGACCAAGACGTAGTGGACTTGGGCAGACCCCGGGCCCCAGGGCTACAGCCCCGGCTGCCCCCCCCTCTCATCGGGCCTGTCTAAAACTTGAATAAACATAAAATCAATCAATTTATCATTAGAATACTTTATGCAAGTATATGTAGATGTTTTACCTACCAATATAAAAAAAATTAACATGAATTGAAAAATGAACGGAGCAAGTTTTTACTCGATTTATTTTTATTTTTTTTTTCGCAGCCTGGACACGATGAACACGTGCGAAGAGCAACGGGAGGAACGCGACATGTACCTGCGGTTCTTGAATCTGTCGGTGAGCCACGGCAAACTGGTGCCGCCGTTCAACAAACTGCCCCAGCCGGGACTGCGGCCGCTGAGCACCGTCATGCCGAAGGCCGTGTTCAATTTGATCTACAAGGGCAAGTACACGTCGGGCGAGTGCCCCGTCGACCAGGAGACCAGGACCCCGGTGTACAGCATGCCCGACGAAATCGAGCCCAGCTCGTTTTTCGGCAGACAGCCCGTGCCGCGGAACGGCGGCCTGGTGTACGGGGCCGCGTTCAGTTTGAAAAAATGAACGAAAAGAAAAGCAACTCCTCCGGACGGAGCGTGTGGGCTAGGCTACGCGACGCGTAAGAGAGATGGTAAAAAATAAAATCATAATGTTTTCGGTTTTTCACGACGTTTGATAATTATTATTGTGCGTGTTGCTCGTCGAATTTGGAAATTTTTTTTTTCACTTCATAGTCGAGTGGGTTAAAGCCATAGTAAGTCGTAAAAACGAGTTATATATTATTGTGGGCATATCTTTGAAAGACAAAGTGTGAAGTAAGTCGTAACACAAAATTCTACCTCTAGATTCTTGATTTGACCCTTCAAGTAATAATTTCATCAGGGAATTTATTATTGAGTTTTTAATAAACCGTTTTCTGTTTCTCTAATGACTTACACCACTGCGGCTTTAACCCACTCAATTATATTATTCGCATTTCGGTTGCATTCAGATTCTTTACAATTCTCACATAATAATTATATATTATAATACGGTAGTGAGCCGAAAGGGTTTTTTTCTCTTTATAGATATTAAACATTACGTATAATAATTATTAATTTTATCGACGTGTCTTTTACACGCCGCAATTTCGTCACTTTCTTTTTCGCATTGTCCGCCACACCTGCTGCGTCATTAAAGAAAAATTGGCTTAATTTTTTATTTGACATCGGATCCAGCCGAATTTCGTTTTTTTTTTTTTCAATGTCGCGCGCTCCGTTATCGATTAATTCGATTTGACCTAGTAAGTCGAATTATACGTCGGTATCGGCTGATATCATAATATATCATTAGGTATTTTAATTTTCGAATCTTTTGAAAGCGTTCACTCTCGATTTTATCATCAAACTAATTTCGGTCGTTTGTCGTATGTGACGCGTGCTTCCGACGATTACGTCGCACGTGGCAACTTTTTCCACGCCGTAGTTTTAACGTTCGAGTCAACAACACTCGGACAATAATAACCGGTCGGTCGTCTTTATCGAATACGTACGACTAGGGCTGTCGATGACAGACTTGGATTATTTTTCGTTTTAATTTTCAATTGCTTCCGACGACAGAGCGAAACGAAAATCGACGACCGTCATTATTATTATTATTATTTCATTACTTGTCGGTGTGCTCTGTCGAGATTCCTTCGACCCGACCGGGGGGGGGGGGGAAAGGATAACGACGTAAAAAGAGCGAATAAACCCTCTCGCGCACGCTCGGAGGGGGGTGGTATTCATTGTGCAGCAGCGGTAAATTGAGTTTTTTTTTTTTTTTCAACCGCATAAATACGCTATGAAATAATGTTTGTAATTTATTGATTTTCAAATCGTTTAATGTACATTTTACGACGTATGTATATATATATATATTATATATATACATGTCGTATATATTGTATATATAATCAAAATAATTTGCAAAAACAAAAAAAAAATTGAATTTCGAACGCGCGTCGCGTCTTCGAGACGATGATACAATAAAATAATATAAAGACCGATTCTAGGCGTTCAGTCATTTATACACATTTTCAATAATACATAATTAATACAATTCGCAATAATAATAATAATAGTCTAAAAATTAAGTTTTTTTTTTTTTTTCTCGATACATAATATATACTAAAAAACAGAAGAAAAAAAATGAAAAAAAATAAATAAATAATAAGGAAAAAAGTGATACATTTTTCGATTATTTATCGACACAACAATATTATTATTATTATTATTATTATTATTATTATTATACGTATCGGCAGTGACGGAACTAGATTCTCGGCGAGGCCCGCGTAGAAAATGTTCGTGGAGGAATTTTTTTTATAATTAAATTAATATTGTAAAATTAGGATATTAATTCAATCGAAACAGAATTACATTTTATATTTCGAGTTGAAAACTCGACTCGAACGCGACTTTATCGAGTAAAATAACATAATATATTTCATAGTTAAAAAATAAACTTTTACCGAGGTTTTTAGTTTAGATTTTTTTTTAAATCGTAATTTTCTAAGTTAAATCGTTAGGCAGGCCCCTCACGCGCCTTTATCTATATGTAGTTCCGCCACTGCGTATCGGCTGTAGAAGTAAACATATACCTATTTACGGGGGGGTTATGTACACGTAACGTTGAATTTTTATATTTTATTATTATTATTATTATTATTATTATTATCATATATATATATAACACATAAACAAACACAAATTCTTTTATAATTTATTATTCGATTAAATACGTATTTACAAATGATAAATGTCGAGTAATAGTGTAGAGTGATGAACCGACGACCCCACCACCCGCGCCGCCGCGGTCGTTTTCGCGCGCGAGTCGCGGATTCCCGTGGAGAGAGAGCTCTCCGTGGTGTGCTGCGTGTTTTAGTAGTCTCGTCTTCTCCATCCACCGGTACGACGATTCGGATCTCGATGACGCGCACGACGACGTTTCCGGATTTATTTCCGGTCCCAACCGGCCGAGTTGTTGTAGAACCACGACGACTCCGACCCGTACTCCTGTATAAATGCGAAAACGACCGTTGTTAATTATTATTAAACCGCGACGAAAACACACACACACACACACACACACATACACATATTGTAAATAATATCGTAAAACGAACGACTTTCCGGTAATTATTCTAATTCGTACGAGGCGCTCGAAGTAAAGGGCGACCGTGCTGGGGGGGGGGGGGGGGGGAGGGGGAGGGAGTGTGTCAGCCCGTGCTTTCCAAAACGACGCTTTCGAATAATAGAAATCCGATATTTTTTTGAAAATAACTCGCGCGAGGAGACTTTCCTGATTTCTGTACTTGAAAGTAAGCGCGCGTTTGTTCTGAAATTAATTTATTTACGTCGACTGGACGAGTAACGCTTGAAAATAATAAAAAATAGAAAACAATTGGTACAGTCAAATAAATCAATACTATGTATTCCTAACCCATTTGTTTCACTGCGCGGGATGAGCCAGACTGACACTGGTTTTCTTTATTTCCGGTCCCAGCCGGAGTTGTAGAACCACGATTCCGACCCGTTCTCCTGTGCAAAAAAAACCATCAAACGTTACGTACCGAAACACAGAGAATAATAATTTCAATTATTATTTATATGTACATACTACAGATTCCCCCGCTCTGTGCAGACTTTCGAATTAGATGAAAAAGAAAAAAAACACTACCGTCTCAAGTTCTACTGCGGCGCGAACGATTAAAACTGTCCCTCGACAAAGGACGTTAGGATTTCGTTGCTCCATGTTTACAACCCCTTGTGATTCTTATAAGAGAAAATATATATTCTAATTGGTGTGCCAAGGGAAACGAAATTTCGCATTTAAATATCACAATTAGAATTCGCTGCAATAAGTAGTCGCACACGACCGACTTCCGGTCAAACTCGTTCGGTCGCAGCTTTGACGAAAACTATCGTTCGAATTCTGTTTAGCTTAAGCGAGTGAAATCGGAGCGATTTTTCCTTTTTGTTTTACTATCGAGTTGGTAAGTTCTACGGTATTACTGTACAACACGCGCGCGTGCGACGACGACGATTTGAAATAAATCGGCTTACGGCTGCCTGATGAGTCATCGTCGGCTGCGGCGCCAGATACTCCATGTTGGAATAGTATCCGCCGTAGTTCTGGTGATGGTGATGTGGATGGTGATGGTGATGATGAGACGAGTAACAGTTGCCGATGGTGCCGCCGTTGGTGGAATAGTGGCTGGAGCCCACGGGCGACGACCGTGTGCTGTGGTTGTGCAAGTCCGACGGCGGTTCTGTGGTCGCAGGACTCCATATTGATCCCGGCGTGTTGCTGCCACCGCCTGCGCACGTGGGATGATATCCTTATTATAATATAATATGTAAAAAACTACGTCGTGTTCGTTATAGCTACAGAGTCTCGTCGAAACGAGAAATCTAACGAATATAATATTATTTTTATGTCACGTGCTACACAAAACCGGTGGTTTTCAACATTTTTCGCCCATTTTTTTGTAATGCGACCCCTTCGAAAAACAAAAAATGTCGTTTTATCTATCGTAATCTTAACTCCTCTCAATCTATCGGTTAGAATTAAAAAAAATACTTTCGTTTTCGTCAACGCGTTATTATGAAATAATATGGGAAAAATCATTGAGTCCGTTATTTTTGGCCACCTCCAGGTCGGAAAATTCAACGCGATAGAAAAACGCGTCCCTCGCCAGATTTTCAATACCGTGACGTGGTCACACGGACCCGTGGCTCTCCCCCTCGTCTATTCAATCCCAATTTCGGTTATATACACTGGAAAAAAATCGGTTAGGTAGGTTAGGTAACTAGCGGAATTAATTTGTTAAATGATGATAATATTAGTCGATACAACCATAAATCGATTGTTGTATATTGTAATGTTATAGTAACACAATTTACGGATAACCAGAATTGATTTGTACTTTCAGCCGAAATTACTGCTGTCCCCGAGCCAGCTACTTTCCATTGTAGTGATAATCATATTTTTAGTTACCGGAAGAGACTTTTTTTTTCAATCCGATGACGGTGTCCACGGCCGATTATTTTACTATTATATATTTTCTTTTACTTTGGCGATTAAAGTGATTCAACCCCTCCGCGGAAACGTCGATAAAATTGATCGTATACTACGCTCACCAGAACTCGGATGGTACACGGCGGGCGGCTGCTGTGTGGGCGGCGTGGCGCTCAGTATCGGTTTGATGTAAGTGCCGCCGCCGCCGGGCGGCGACTGGCGACTCGACGACAGCGACGTGCCGGTGGACACGGGCGAGTTGCCGGCCGTCGAGCTGGTCACGCCGCCGTTGATCGTCGGCGACATTTTGTTGTTGTTGTTTCCGCCGCCTCCTACGCCTCCGCCGCCGCCGCCGCCGCCGCCACCGCCGCCGCCGCCGCCCGACGATTTCCCGGACGACTTGGATCCGTTGTTGCCGGACTTGTTGTTGTTGCTCGACGACTGCTGGTTCTGTTTGACTTGTTGCCGGCACTTGGCCCTCCGGTTTTTGAACCACACCTGCGCGAAGAGAAAAGACGAAAAAAAAAAAAAACCACAAAATTATCATACGATCTCCAAACCGACTAAAACCACCACTAAAGTGTTTTTTTTTTTTTTTTTTCAATTACCGAGTACACCCCGCCGACCGATGTTTCGAATATTTTACCGTCTACCCGGCTCATTACAAAACCACTCGACTTGAATTTTTTCGTCAAATAATATATCTGATATTTACACATAATGTAGGTTTTCGAATTATCAACGCATTTATAATATATAATACAGGGAACACAGATAAAATACGAATAAAAACTTATTCGTTTAGAAAAAATAGCCACTTTATATTAATTAACAAGAGTTTAGACGACTCCGATTGAAATTTAAAAATGTAGTTTTAATATCGAGCAAAATTGAAAAGAAAATTTTTATCAGATTTAGAAACGGAAAAATTAAAAAAATTAAAAAGCATAATTGTTTAGAGCGTTTATTCAAAAAAGAAATAAATTAAACTCCGGTGCTTTATAATCCACCTCTATTTTAAATAATAATAATGATCACACAACGATAATCGCTTGGCGGTACGCAACAATAATAGAAACCAATAGATTCCACATTTCGCTTTATATTTTGAAAATATTTCTTAGTTAAGTACTGTGTATTTTAGTAATGTATATTAGTAATAATACTAACAAGCGGGGTTGGGATTTTATAACAATTGTATATTTCGTACGAGATGCTTGAGAAATAGCAGAGTAAGCTAAAAATGTGTTCCATTATACAGAGAACTCAAATTAAAAATTTTGTTTTGAATATCTTGCGAATTTTTAGTGCTTTCTTTGACTTTGTGCATTTCTACTCGTTTTTGAATCAAAATCGGTCATATTTAATGAAATTATATTTTAGTAAACGTGTTTTTTAGACTTTTTTCAATCGAATTTTCAAGTAAATTGTAAATGTATAGTTATAGTAATAATATAATATTACGATAATTTCGTATTATTTGGTTCTAATTTTAATTTACACATTTTGGTATACAATATTTTGTTTTCGCCGCTGCACAGTGGGTCGGAATATGTTTAAAATGGGACAAAATTATTTTTCACTTGATTTGAAATTGTAATGGCTACAATGCTATTAAAATTTGTTACTTATTACTTATTACTTGTACACGTAAGAATATAATTTAACAATAGGGCACCAAAACACGAAATTTTCAAATTTTATTTAGTTCAAACTCGTTTGACTGATTTTTTACACAAATCATCAAATATTTTCACTGGTCTACCACGCGTACTAGTAGAAGGTAAATCATTTTTTAATAAGTCGGAAGGCAAAATATTAGGAAATTTAAAATAATGATTATTTAACCATTTTGTATTTAGCGATGTGTTTTATTTGTTAATTTTTTTTTTTTTTTATTATTTACGACGTCGCGAGATGATGTTCCGCACGAGAAGTTTACAATTTACACTTACGCGGTCGGTGGGCGGACGCGAAGAGAATGCGGTGAGATATTATGTCATCCTCTTAAACCATTATTATAACTTGCAGATAATCTACGTCGGCGCACGCGATATATTACGTATGCCATTCCGACGTCCGTTGCTCCCACTCTGTTTTCTTTGATCTTCTCCCCTCGTCCAATAACGATCGCGAATGTGTGTGTGTGTGTGTGTGTGTTTTACCTTCTACGATTTATCTCGTACTTAATTTACTCGACCGGTTTTCATGTTTTTTTTACCCTCGTTTTACGTCTATACAATAGTATATTGTATCCACGTTCGTTGTTCTCGTGTGCACGAGAGTGTTTTTTTTTTGGAAATCCGAACTCGGCGACCAGCGTGCTCACTCCCTCTACTCCGCCGTTTTTCCGAGTCCAGAGTGTTATCATATTATTATATTATAGTGCGGTGACACTTTCCCGTGATAACTCGACTGCATTTTATAAATGTATATAATAACACTGCAGTGTGAATACGGCGCGCGGATTATTACGCGTATCAATTTCGTGTGGAAACGGTAGCAGCAGCGAAGCCGTAGTATTACGCGAGCGGTCGACGATTCGGTCGTCCGCGAGTGTCGTGTGTTGCGAAACAAAAAGAAAAAGGGAAAAAAGCTTTCCCCGCCTACCACCGCCGAGTAACAAACGTATTTGTATTGTATATATATATATATACATATACTTATATACATACCGTCGTCTGTAAGTATATCGATTTTACCACCCGCGCGGCAGTTAACCTAGTTTCTACGGCGCGCCGTGCACCGTTGTCCAAGAACGCACGAGTAACTTTTTACGCCATATTACAATGCTTCTTCTAAAATACGCGACGGCTGGTCGGTAAAAATGATTTTATCATAAACGCGTTCGAGTAATACCTACTTGTAGGTTTCTCGAAAAATACAGTTTTAAATAAACGACGTGCATATTATACTATCCCGAAACGGAATGATTATTATTGTTATTGTGAGACGGGGGCGGCGGCGGCGTTCCTGAAACGACAATGGATTTCGTCCGGATGAAACGCCCTGCGCCAGAATAGGTTCGCCGCCGCCGCGAATCGTACGCGCGTCTAGAATTTCGGCACCCCGCGGCGCTCGAACGACGTCACGGCTGATTTTCCCGGGGACGGCCGAACAAATAAATAATAAAATACATATATTACCCCGAGAGCGTCGATACTTCATTTGTTCGTAGTCGCGCGGAATGTAAAATAGAAATCGATTTGAATCCAAGTAGGTCTTTCTGCAGATGTATATAATAATTAATTTTGACTTCTAGAACGACGATTCGTCTTATTCGTCTTATGTTTACCTCGGAAAACGTCGGGACTCGGTGTGAGTGAAAAAACTCGAGTGAAATCACATTGAAACGATTAGCAAAAAATCACGGTTCTTACAGTGTATCCCCGGGCGGGTTTACACGCCTTTGCGCGCGCACCAATCCCACATCGTTATGTGCGACAGTTGCGAACGCGCCATTGACGAGACGACGCGCTTCGAATGACTCCCTCGACGCGGATTTCATTGTTGTAGCCGTACGGGAAGGGTGCGAAAAACACGACGACAATAATCAGCGATAGATTATCGCGGAAAGCGTACAGGCAAATAAAATCCACGACGGGTGCGACGCACGGTTGCGTACGATTTAAGTGCCGTTTCGGCAATCCCCGATCGCGTGACCATATTTTACACTCTTAACGACCTACACGAGCGACGGGCGGGCGAGGGAAACACGAAAACGCCTGCAAATAATCCACAGGGCCGATTTATTTATTTATTTTCCATTTATTTATCGATTTTTTTCTACAAATCCGACGCGTTTTCGTAACTTTGTTTTATTTTTTCATGTTTTCATAACGTGTAAAAAATGTAAATCCGGGGCGTCGTCACGAACCGCCGCACTATATTGGAAAAATTACGACGAGCCTGAATGCCGTATGGACACGAGTATCCGACCCGTGATCGAGAAACGGCATGCGATCGAAAAAAAGTCTCAAAACGTACGAGAAAAACGATCACACGTCGTCGCTGACGCGGATTATATTAAATATACGTACGTTCCACTCACGGGCGTGTTATATATATTTTTTTGCGCGTTTTTTCTATTATTAATTTGAAAGAAAATAAGGCTTATAGTTAGTTTTTCTTAAATTAAGTGTTACATTTTGTATAAAGTTATATTTACAAAATTGTTTAATGATATTTGTCTCGTTTAAAAATGTAATATAATTTACGCGTTTCGAAATACCGAGACGGGATTTTTTCTCCTCAGCCTGACTTTTCTGACGTCTCGAATAGTAGGGTAGGAGGATGTCCCGCGTTCCTTATTATTATTATCGCCGCGACCATTATCATTATAATATCGTGACGCGCGCGCTCGCATACATAATAATATTATTAGGATTTTACGCGTTATATATTATTATACTGCGCACAGACGGCACACACGAACACCGCGCCGAGATCAAATTTATTCCGGGAGCCGTCCCTTTTCGCCGGCGGTTCGCTTTTACGATATAATAATATAATACGGCGTTTATATAATAACGTAACAAAGCGGCGGGCGGAAAACGTGACCTCGCACGCGATGTATTCGTTTACGACGACCGTCCGCGTTGTCGTCCCGTGCATGACGTTATATTATACGATCCGACGGCGTTTTCGACGTGCGTTTTGATCATCGCGACGCGACGCGACGTTTCCCGCCGATATTATTACCACCTTGGTCTTTCGAACCGCACGCGAAACATCCGAAAGGCCGAGATAGTTCGCTATTGTTGTCGTCGTCGTCGGCGAGTAACATTGTTCCGCGCACGAACCTCGTCGTCGTCGTTGGTGGCGCGAGCACACGAAGAAATCGAGCGACGTTCACTGGGAACCGTAACTTTTCAAAAATTTAAGAAATCGAAAATAACCGGAAAAATCGAACCGGGCGTCGTGTTTTATTTTTCATAACTAGACGATCCCGTAACACTTTCGTCTTTCGTGATATATCGACCGAGAGACCACTTTTTTTTTAGTACACTGCATTTTTTTACACCTATCTAAAGTACGAAATTTTAACGTCGGCCAGTCAATATTAATATTAACCATACATTTACATTATATATTATTGTATGCAGTGACTCTCTGTGAGGCCTCCATCCGGGTCAGGAGAGGAAGCGATCGTTTCCGGACTAGAGGGTAAGTGTGTTTGCGAGGCAGGGGGGGACAAAGTTTTCGGGAGGTCGGACGGCGTGCGCTGCAATGGCGGCGTCTGCGACGACGACGACGACGTGACCGGCGTCATTTTTCGCAAAGGGACGTGCGCGGGCGGCGACGTGCGAGCGACGATTATTCGCGAGCGCACTCGGAGAACCGTAACTATATCGCGGGGAGGGGGCGGGATTAACCGAGGGCGAACATATATATATATATATATATACGTTCATATTTGTATATATATATATATATATATATGATATACATTGGATACGCACAAAGGATCGCGGGATAGGACGAAGGGAGTTATCCTGCCCCCTGCGCGCGCGCACGATAAAGTGCCCGCGCGAGTACGTGGTTCGGCGGAGGGTCTCCCCGCGGCGGATCCTTTCCGCATATAGACGCGGCGGGTAGTTTGTTGGCGAACGGGCGCGCAAGCGCCGTGCTCTCCTGCCGAGGACGGCGACGACGACGACGACGCCCAAACACGGTCTTTTCGACTCGGGGCGAGGGGGCAAACGTGGCGGTCCGAAATCCATAACCAGCGACCTTAATCGTAATATATATACAGCGGTTTAACGTCTATCTATATGCATCATACAGGACGTAATAATATAATGTTTATATGCGGCGCGCGTATAGCGATATTAATGATAACATCGTCTGGCGAAGCAATCCGCGTAAATTGAATACGGTACGAGAATCATCGCCGTCATCATAATATGTACTTAAAACGCATCGCCGGGTGGGTGGGGTAAAGTAAAGCTCTACTATCCTGGAAAAAAGGCCCCTCCTTATTTTTTTATATACGAGAGAAACCTATCTCGAACTCAAATCGGCTGTTCAACGAAATTATTTCATTACCAGTAAATAAATTTATTTTCAATCAAACAACGTGACTCGATAGACCAATTTGATTATTCGATAAACATTTGATTGCTATTGCAACGGCCCTAGTTTTTTATTTTTTATTATCGGTTTATAATCGATTTCGGAATATTTTAATAATACACGCGGGGGCGCGAACGTAATTGAACGTAAACAATCGATTTGAAATGAAAACAACATTAATAATTATTATTACTGGGCGTTTTTTTTCATTAAAGAGTTTTAAAAAACATACTATATTATGTGAATGCATTGCGCGGACCCTGTATAATCGTCGTAAGGATATACGACGTCATATTTCGGTTTTATTTCTTTTTTATCAAACGATTTCCGTTTAAACGCGCGCGACGCCATCGCCGGCGCCTGTACATGCGGTTATGTAAATTTGAATACGACGTCTAAATAATGTATTTCAACAAACGATCGAATCACCTGTACTCTAGACTCGGGCAGGTTGATCTTCAGAGCCACCTCCTCGCGCATGAATATGTCCGGGTATCGGGTTTTGGCGAACAGCGTTTCCAGCACGTCCAGCTGCGTCCGGGTGAACGTTGTCCGCTCTCGCCGCTGCTTCCTCGGGTTGCCCACTGTAGAGAAAACACACACACACACGTCAATTAAAAACGATATCGTTGTCGATGGCAGGCTCGATATCCTTCGACGGAACAAACAAAATATAAAATATTTATAAAAAACCTACTAGTTTTTCTCCGTTTTTTTTTTTTTAAACTTTCATTTTGAAAATATTATAAAATATAATACGTGTTTTTAAACAAGTGTGTTATCAAATCAACGGAAACTAATAAACTATGGCATGATAAAGTGCGTTATGAATACGAATTCGAAACCGAAGGTCAAAATAAAAAAACCAAGCCGAGTTCGTTCAAACGAGAGTGAAGCGAATCGACCTATCGCGGACGGTGCAGACGATAAACGCGTGTTTTTTCCCCAAAAAAACGTTTCCGCGAGCGTTGTTTGCGAATAAAATCGAATACAAATTCGTCGTGACATAATATACGACTTTCCGCGAAATCACACGATCGCGTCCTGCGCGCACCGCACGAGACGTTATTGCATTACGCGGTCGCGGACGGGGTTAACGAGGTTATACGACGACGGTCCTTCCCGCCCCGCCAGGAGTCCTCGGCCCGTTCTTGCGAACGATATTGCATTAATTTCCGGTCCCGCGTCCGCCGCCAGTGATGTCGTCCGTCCACGCGGAACGAATCGATCGCGGGCCGCTCGTAATTTACATTATCGCGTTTGCCGCCGCCTCGAGTTCAAAGGCCACGTAGCGGGGGTAATGATTGGGTTTATTGGATTCGGGGGGCGGTTAAACGGAGTCAAAAAGACGCACGAGGATAATGCGATTTGTACCGCGGCGTTTGGTTTCCCGTTTAAAAGTGATTGGGCGCCCGAGATTATGTTTTACTCGTATACATATATTTGTCTGCGTAATAATATTATAGAATTTAAATCGCGCAACGTCCTCTCGCGCCCGCGCGTTTTTCTCTCCGCGTTGTCCTTATTATTATCCTTATTATCGTCCCCGGACGTACCGCGGAGTCTCGCGTTTCTCTTTATCGATTCGAGTGCAGCGGTTCGCGAGAGGAGTACTACTCTCAAAAATACGTGTTTTTACACGAGTTACGAGTAATTCACGTATGCGTTGCACTTGTCCTATGAAAATGCTGCAGTCGTTTTTAACCGGATAAATTCATCTAGATACTCGGGACTGTTTTCAAGCCGTTCAAGTCAAATTAATTTATAAAAAGTTGTTGATATTGTTAAATTATCGCATGACGAGTAGAGTGTTGGCAAATAATTTAAAATAACGACCAACGAAAAAAAAATTTTTTTCACACAACGCGAACGCGCGTGTAACTTTGATCGGTTTTCGAGTGAAATTTTCAAACACCGCCGCCGGTCGGGGGTAAAAACTACGGTCGAATATTGATTTTACCTAAAACGCGCACGTTGTTTAATTTACTCACTGCGATTTCTACGAGTAATAATATATCAACCGCATTAAACATACGGCGTCAAAATCAATAGTGACGAAAACGAATGAAATTAAATATGTTCGGAATCGACGTATATTTAGGGCGTTGCGCCGGTATGCGAAAAGTGTCGGTTACAACGAATCGATTCTAAAACGTTACAGTATAATTCACGCGAACATAAAATAAGGGCCGAAACAAATCTAAATGAAACGAAAAACCTGACAATATGCCGCGCGAAAAATTGTGTTTAAAAACGCGAACATGTAAATTACTAATCTATTTTAACGTTTAAAAAAAAAAAAAACAAACACAACTTAATTTAATTTCAACATCGTTTTATGTGTTCGTGTTTCACAGCGAATTAAAAAATAAAACAAAAAAACCGACGCGATAAGCAGCGAAATTAAAATTAAAATACTACAAAGCCGTCCGCCATAAGTACAAATGAAATATGAATTATTTTAATTTTTATCAAACGATAAAATACCCCCTTTGATCCGTTGTTTTGGCGCGTTACAGTAGGATTATTGATTGAAAAAAAGAAAGAAGAGGTTACTGTCGAAGTCGCTGTGAACTGTTATCGTATTATCGTCGGACTAGTTTAAATACTTGTATTTCGCGTTTAAATACCGATATAATTATTTATAGTTCCCAGCTCCTACTCTTACTATTTTACTCGTAACTGCAGCGTTTTCACAGAGATTCGCTTTCCGGTGGAAATTTAAAAAAATACCGAAAAAGCCGTCGCGGTGCAACCTAGAACGACGTCTAAAATCGCGCAAAGCGACACAAAGTAGTCGTCGTTTTTAACCTAAATTTTAAAAATAAATTACAAAACATACATATAAAAATGCTCGTGTGAGGGTCGACGATTTGAAATTTTGAAAAAATACACATTTATCAAGAATCGAGGACAGGGCAATAGAGAATCGGAATAGAACCGCGACCTGGCCGAGGTGTTAAAACGCGACGAATTTCCGTTCGATTCGTACGAAAAGTTGTACGACACTGTTGTTATTATTATTTTAATGCCATTGCCGTTTTGCTCGCGTTATTATTGTTTCACCAAAGTACCCATTACATTATACGGAGGTGTAAGTGTATATGCGGCGGCGGCGGCGGCGACGACGACTGACGAGAGAGATACGTATATATACGGCGTATACAAAGCCATATAATTGTCGTTAAAAATATTAGGTCACCGCCGCCGAGAATCGAATTACGACCGAGCGCGACGCAATCGTACTTATAAACCTGCACCCCATCGTTAACGGCGGCGGCGGCGGCGGCGGCGGCGCGATTTGATTTGGAAATAATTTCGAAATAACAAAAGCTCCGGGTAAATGTAAAACGAGCCCGGAGTGTGCGCCGGACACGTTATTCGGCGAAATGGGGTGGAGAAATATTTTCCATTTTGATACGGTTGTATAAATCAACATTCATCGTGCGTTTTTAGCGAACGACGACCTGGAAGGGGGGGGGGAAGGCACACGCGTTGGTCTAAAATTCAAACGAACGTTCGACGAAAAAATAAATACCAATTAAGTTTTGCAATAAAATACCATTAAAAAAAAAAAAAAGAAAAGAAACTTATGTAATTGCGTATTTTTTTTTTCATGATCGAGTTATGTAATGTAATTTAATAACTTTGAAAAAATAACTCGTTCAACCCTGTGGTCGAACGGTAAGTCGTACACTGTTCATACCACACTTTATGGCCTTTAGCAACTCTGATCACGTATTTTTTATTAGGTTTTTTCCGGGCAATACGTCTTTTTGACAATACTTTTTCCTCCGAAAATATTAACGTAGTTTAATCGCAAACCCGTTTAGTATAAACTTCTATCCTCCACAATGGGGTCGTCGACGTGATTATATTATTTTTTTTTTTATTCGTATAAATTATTCGGAACTGCGCCAGAGTGGTTGTTCGTCTCGCGAAGACCAACGGCATCATAATAATACCCTACGAGTAAAAATCGTCGTTTTACAAAATTATTATTATGTTTTTTTTCACCACTCGATCGCCCGTCGAAAGAAAGAAAAGACCACCGGAAGTGTCCCGGAAACCAGTCCCGTGTCGCCAGTTTCGTTTGCGCGCAAAAATCAAAAAAAAAAAAAACAACCCGAAAAAACATAGAAAAAACAAAAAGAAATTCGAGTTCGACGAAACGGCGTCTTATTTCGACCGTTTGAATAATAGGTAACGACGATATTATTTTATTTTTACAAAGACCGCGCGCTTTTACATAACGGAGCACGAACAGCGGGCGACCCGGACCCGATTGTCGTCTTTTATGACGCTCTCGAAGGCCGAAGAATCGTCACATCGTCGCCGACAGTGGTTTACGAACGAACAAGGGTATAAACGTAGCCCGCTGATACCATGTGTACCTCCCCCCCCCCGACACCATTATTGTCGATTTTTTTCCCAACGTTTTACAATGTTTCCTTCGACGCTTCTCCTGGGGGTTCGTATTATCCGAACACAATGTAAATATAATACGAAAAGCCCGTTCTTCGGGGGATGCCCGCTCGCGGACCGTTTAATCGAGTCCGCGCGAACCTATATCCGACCAGGTCAGACGCGTTTCCGTTACTATATTATACTGGTACACTCGCTGCAATGACACAAACATGTTATTTCGCACCACACTGTGGTGGACGGAAAAAAGGTAAAAAGGCAAAAAACTAAAAGGCTCGGCAGTGGGCTTGGAAACCGTTTTACGGAATTATATAAGCGGTACGTTTGTTCGGGTAAACGAACGAACGCTCCGGACGTTTCTATAAAATCACGGGCCGTATTCGTTTGCGATAAAATTTCCGAAAACCCATTTCATACTTTAAATCCCGTCCGTCATCGCACGGAGTACCTACACACGATTTTTACACGCGATTTTTTTTAGATTAGTTTTTTTTTTTAGTTTTGATGCTTACGATGATTAAACAAGGACAGCGTGGACGAATGGTGGTGATGGTAGTTGGTAACTGCGGCCGTCGGGTAACAGCCCATGGTCGTCTGCAGCGAATCCATCAGGCCAATGCTGTTGACCGCGGGATACGGCGACGAGGCGGACGCGACCGAGGTTTTCAGGTGGTACGCGGCGGCGGCGGCCTGCATGGACGAGCCCGAGCCGCCGGCCGCGGCGAAAGCTGCAGCCGCGGCAGTAGCAGGGAATCCGCCCAAATCCCCGCCGCTCTCCTGGCTGCACCTGTTCGAGTGAGGGGAAAAACAGAAAAAAGAATGCGAAACGCACACGATTAAAAATCAACGGCAAAAAAATGACATCGGGAAAAAAATAACAACAAGAAACAATAGAAAAAAAAAAAAAAATAATACAACAACAATAGTATAATAAACACGATATCATGTCGAGAGCGTGTAATCATACGAGTATAATAATTACGTAAACACTCGTTCTATAAAATGTTTATATATGTATTTGTACACAGACGGCAAAGGCGATAAGAATTTTTCAAATAAATTAATAAAATCGAGAGCTCTATTTTTGAGCGTTTCGCCGCCCGTTCTACGCACAACTCGAATTCGTTTAGACTATATTTTCCGTAAAAAAATCATACGCATTGATAGAATATATCGAGACCATCTCGAGATCACAATAGAATTGTCGCGGTGTTGCAAGCAACGGGATAAATATTATAAAAATGTAAGTTTTAATTTCAATGAGTTTTTTTTCGAAAAAAATAGACCGACTTATTTAGTATTCGTAATTGAAAAAAATATAAATGAACCGCCGTCTCACGAAACGTGTCGTTTCGGGTTCTACAATGACGTCGGCGTACGGTAAATAAAAGTAACCGATAAACGTAATAAAATATCGTGTTTTTACGAGAGACAAGAAAAAATTATAGTAAACCAATAATAGTCAAAGCGAGCCGACGCCGCGCCGTGTCGATCGACTGGTCTACTACAAACGATATATTTCGAGTACGTCGCGATAAACACGGGGGGGGGAGGGGGAAAGTATGCGTACGAAATACACGTAAACGAAGAAGAAAAACAATAAATACTATCGTGATAATATAATTTACGATGGGAACGATGGCGGCGCGTTTAAACACTTATCGCTTTTTCGTATTTTTGTGTCATGTGCGTTCCGCGACACTATTATTTCCCAACGAATATACGAACGCGGGGAAAGAAAGACGAAAAAAAATATTGTAAAACTATCGTAGGCTTACGCGTGCACTCGAAACACGGGGACCACCGCGAGACGTGTCCCGTATTCCGAAATCGTCCTGCGGCCGGTCGTCGATGCCATTTCGAAAATAAAACTACAAAAAACGTGATTAAAAAAAAAAAAACAAAAACATTAAAAAGTCGGCGATTTCCTCCGGGGACGTCGGACACGCCGTTTCGCGCTGGCAATCCACATATCGGGCTTATTTCGGAAACCACGTCACGTCATTTATCCTCCGATACGGATTGCCGGCGGCCGACAGAACTAATAATTAATAACGGACGACGACGACGACGACGATTACCGTCGTGAAAACGCACTGAAAAACGTCTATTCGCTGCGAAAACAACAAAATAATAATAACGCGTCCGGAAAAATACGACTCGATCGTTCGCGAGAGTATCGTATAATAATGTGTTATTCGGCGGCGGCCGTCCGGAAATGGTAGAAAAAAAAAAAAACTACGATTGCGCGGCGGTCCTTATCGGCCGTGGTTTTTATTTTATTTTTTCAACGATTACGCAATAGGTAATTTAACATTTCGGCGCAACGTTGCCGTACGCGGCTCGGACGAAACGTGTCGGAGTTTTTATTATAATTTTTTTTTTTTTTTTAACGTGCATTAATTAAGCGCACTCGCCGCCGTATAATATTTACACGCGTTCTGACGTCACATAATCGTTATGTATAAAATATCTCATTATATATTTTATTCCGAAAGAATCGAATAACACGAATTATACACGACGTCCGGAACAACGCGAGTGATTATTTTCGTTTTTCCGAGTTTTCATTCTTCGTAAACTCGCGTCGTCCGAGAGTAAAACCGGTAAAATCGATAAAAAACAACTATCGATTGCTTTTTTCCCTTTTCCCGACAACAACGCCTCCTCCCCGAGAGACCGAAACGCCCTTGCTGTCGAGTACTCACCGGTCTGTACAACTTTTTAACGCGTTAAATAATTAACGGATAAAAAAAAAAACCGGTATTTATTTTATTTTTTACGTTCGGAAAAACTCGCTTACAGCATATTATAATAACATAATATGCGTGCGCGTGAAAACAAATTCTATGACGTCGCGTTTAGTTTTTTTTTTCACGCGCGTCGTTTACCCGCGGGAAAAAAATGCCTTCGATTCATCGACAAAGCCGTAAAGGTGGTGAAAAAAAGTCGGACACGCGTAACGGAGTGAGTATTAGTGATATAATATGACGTATATTATATTATTATATAAACGAGAAAAACCATAAAGAATATTATACGGAATTGAAAAGAAACGAAAACAGAACGAACCGATCGCAAGACATTCGCGGGGGATATATTATACGGAATGATATTTTTAGACATATTTTTTTAGTCAGACGATCGGACGGCGCGTGACGTTTGAGACCCACTGTGCTGTCGTAATAGGTTTCCGTCGAAATGTAAAAAAAATGTCGATTTCATAAGAGCGTTAAAGTTGTGTTTATAAAACCGTTTGAACGTTCGTTCGTTCGTTCGTTTTTTTTTTTTTTAAAGAAGTGTTTTTCAACACGCGAATAATTGTCGAATTTGATTTGACTCGGTGAATTGAATCCGTCGGTCAAGGAACGGTACTGGGGTTTTGGAACCCTTTGAAAGTTCAGGAACTGAAACCTCGTCGGAGCTCCGGAAGCCGGAAATCCTATTCAAACGGTTTTAAAACCGAGAAACGATATCGCGCAGCCGAATTTTCGAGTTTACGATTAGTTTCCGGGTATCGACGGAGAGCAACGTTTTGTTTCGCAAACAAAATAATCAATACGAGACCGAAATCGTAGAAATATGTGCGCGATCGATGGACAAACTCCGCCGGCGAAACTTATTTTGAAAAGCGGAAACGGACGCGATTTTTCCCGGATACCAGACCGAAAACGGTCCCCGGACTAGTCACCGTAAATACAGTGGGACCGAAAAGTGTTTGGAATCGGGACCGTAGCGATCCATAAGTTTTTTTTCCCCTCGTCTATTCGCGTCGCACACGGAACGTGTTAATACGTGAGAAAATCACGTGACACTCTCGTGCGCGCGCGGACGGAACGATTTAATTTTCAATTCTCCGCCCTGCGAACGAAACGCCCCCGCTATGAATACGTATACGATTTAACGAGCGGCGCGTGCAATGTCGGCCGCAAAGGGAAGGCATGGGCCCGTCGCTCCCCTCGGCTGTTTTCCGAGCGCGATAATATATTTAAATCGGTCGTACGGACACGTTTATATTACCGAGACGATAACGTTATTGCGGCGTGACCCGGTAACTGTACGATTTTTAACGCTCTCCCGCGCACCCCTCGTCGAAAAACAAAAAAAGTCGTCGAGACCGCGTCGCCGAGGGCGACTTTTTTCGAAGTCGGATTCGCGATATTGTAATAACACATTTTGACGTCTGAAATATCCACGAGCAGTCGACAACGCGAACATTTCAAACGCGCCATGAAACGTTTTTTTTTTTCCGCTCTCGTCGATCGAACGTTCCGGTCGTAAAGGAGACGAGGAGACGACCAGCGGCGTTCGCCGCCGCCGGCCAGTCTGCCCGCCCGGACCGAGCGCGCAGTCGCAGCGCGCGCCACACACAATGTCATAATAACATAATAATATTATAAAAACCGAGTGTATACGCGCGCAGGTATTGTACGGCACTACAATATACGCCGTACCCGCTGCTGCGGCGGCGGAGCAGGTAGACGACGATGACGAGATATATGCGAGAAGACGTAGTGGGATGTTATAGGGTGAATTCGTCGATCCGAAAGCGTAGTAACATTTTTATTTCGAAACGTACGGTAGGGCTTTGGTTTTCGGACTCGAATCGGCGAGTTATTGTAGTACGCGGGCGGCTTGGTCGCGCCGAAATAGGTCATCGATTCGATCGGTCTATTGAAAACAAGGCGGCGTATATATTATTATTACGGGAAGGCCGGAAAATTTCACGCGCTCTGCGGAAAACCGCGACACCGTTGTCCGGTAAAAGAATCCACCCTGTACGCATAATAATAATAATAAGCAGTTGTTAATAGGCTATAGGTGGTAGTAACGCGTACACGTACACGCGTGTATGTGTATATAACTATATATAATATAATATAATAACATATTATATTGTGCGACGCACTCGGACGGGCCGAACAAACACAACCGTACGTGGTCATTGTTCGCGTCCGTCTCGTACGTGCCTTTTCCGGCATTCGGCGTCGGCCCGGGTTTATGTTATAACATCGCGTGTGTAAGGGGCCCCAAACCGACGTTTTTACACGCACTCCGGCGCAGAACGTACCTCGGCGTCCATTTCGAGAGAGAATTACAAGTGCGTCATCCCCGTTTACACGTACCTGCGGACCGCGTGTGTATTACGACGAACGTTTGTAAAATATAATACGGTGGCGTACACACCGTGGTCGTTAAGACTTTGAACGGCGGAGAGGTTAAGCGCGCGACGTTCGATTCGATCGAGTGGTGATAGAGACGTGAAACGACCGCGGTCCTTTGTTCGGCGAAGAAAATCACGCCGGCGATTTTTTTTAAAGACGGAAATACAATAGTGGTGAAATGTTCAAAAAGTAAAAATTAGTACATTTTATTCGAAACCTCTCTCTCTCTCTCTCGTCTACGTTTATGATAACGACGACGATGCAGCGGCAACGCGTCAAAGTCTCCGTCGCGCGTATTATCTAAAAACCTTAAAAATCCTGAAAAACGCACCGAAAAGTTTTGTGATATAAAAACAATCAAGTTCTAGAGAGAAAAAAAAAACATTTGTCAAATAAAGAAATCGCGGAAAAATAAATATCACATGCCGCTTGAACCTAATATTATCGCCGTATCTTATCGAATCGGTTGTCATAAAATATACAGATCGTGTGAAATATTTCAAAATTACGATATTCAAAGTACACGAATGGTCTGTATGTAATTCTCGATTTTTCTTTATTTCAAATAAAAGTTTGTACTCAGTCCAAGACGGGTCAATAAAAAAATAAATATTTTATCACAGAAATTATGTGAAATTTTTTTCGGTAAAACAAATTTAACATTTTGTTTTTTCTCTCGACGGATTATTGTTTTCGAACTTTGTAGCACATTTTACTTTTTGTACTGCACACAGCGGGTACAATTCACGCAAAATGTTTTAGAGACGAACACGTGTTCATAGTGGGTAAGAAGACGACGTCGAAAGTGGTAAAAATCGCAATCTCGGAATCGTTCTCGTCGGTGTCAACTCGTAATCCAAATCGAACCGAGCGAACTATATACGCGTTTTACCAATACTAATAATATATCGGCACGTGTTTCGTGAATTTTTCGACTCTTCCGTTCCCACGCGAGCACATTCGACGAGAACATAAATAATGTATCCATCATAAAACCGAGTCCGTCTCGTGACTCGTGGTAGGGGCGGGGGCGAAGGAGCAGAGTCTTTGCGGTGGACCGTCAAAAAACAGACCCCCGAAAATGTGTCGAGTACTACAATGATAATGCGGAGAAAAAGGGTCGCCGCCGCGGCAAGGACGACGACGACTCGGCCGCAACTCGTGTGAACACCGAGTACTTCTCACTACGAGCGTGTTATTATTATGTTATATTGTGGTCACTATATGATAATATATCCGTTCGGTCCGGGCCGATGGTCTCGGGCCCCGAGTGCGTTCCACATAATATTTTATAATATATCATAAAAATATTGTACGCCGACAACAACAGGCGCACACGCGTGTGTGGCAATTGTAGGTGTACAAAGGTGTACTTGTACGGTATGTGCGGTGCTGCCCGGGCCCTAGACCGAGTGGCTTGGCTTTTGTGTTCACATCGCGCGTTATTATATTCGTTTGTAAAAAGGTCCTGCGGCGGGGGTGTTTTTTTTTTTTTTGTGCGAGGCACGTACGGCCCCGCGGGACGAGTAACGCTCGACATAATAATAATAATAATAAAACCTGCGAGCGTACGCGGGAGGTATAGTTAAGGTACGCGTCGGTTATAGAAATTACATATTACACTATTGTTGTCGTTATTTTCGAAATCGTCGTGGTGTTGTAACAGTCGTCGGTCATTATTATTATTATTATTTCTAACACCCCGAGAGACGAGCAGCGTCTTATTCCGTCGCGCGACGGACGTTCTAAGAAAATAAATAGTTATTCTGTTCGATAAAACGCGAGTAAATCGTTTTTGAAACGTCCGCGCGCCGATCGCGGTAGCCTTGATTTTTGGGAATTCGCTAGTTCGCTTATTAAACATTTTTTCGCCGTTATTTTTATTTTACACAAACTCGACGGGAAAATTAAAGTAAATAATATTACGAAATTATTAGACAAGTTTAATTTGACGTCTTGAAAATTCCAATACGATAATATTATTATCTTATGCTTTGCGGTAAACGGATGACTTTTTTTCAACGTCTCGGGCGATTTAATACGCTTTCCTAGTCGGAGTTAGTTTTTGATACGAATCTTAACTACTAAAATATTTATATTCCGATTTTTCACGTCGCTATTAGTTATTGTTTGAGTGGCGTTGGCTTACAACAGACTCAAACAAAATCACGTCTAAAACGAGTAAAATAAATAAAATATAATAATATGTAATAACAAATGAATAACTACAACGAATCGTAACGCTAAATTAAAAAATCTTACGAGTCGCGTAGTATACGTCATAAAATACAACTTAACATATTATTTAGTTATAGTAAGTTATGCGCCGCCGTCTGTATATAAATATACATAATATGAATATTATACACCGTTTTCGGGCCGTCGACTGGAATATTAATTTATACGATTCCAAAATCGACGGTTTCACGTACTGACCCGTGTCGCGCTTTATTGCTACGTCGTATATGTGCTAATCGAAACCGAATCGACGATATTCATATGATACATATACCAACGCGGAACGCGCGCTTAACACACACCCCGAATTCCCCTCGATACGCTCGCGAGTATCAACTCGATCGTCGTACTGTCAAAGTTCAATTATTTTTTTAATGATTATATTAAAAAAACCAAACACGAAAACCGCATCGCTCGGCGTCCCACTCTCGGTTTTCGTAAAATAACGATCGAGTCGCGCGCGTTAAACGTACCGCGAAAAAAGAAAAAATTATTTATACATCGATAAAAAAATAAAAAAATAATGCATATTATTTACGTGCGATAAAACTTACCCGGATGACATGCTATTCGGCCACATTAGATGTCGATGACACCTGCAACAGGAAAATACAAAAAAAAAAAAAATAATAATAAATTAAACGTTAATATTTCAACGAAAATAATAATTTTTAGACGCGTTTCAATACGTATGTATTACGTTACATTATAAGGAATTAATAATTTTATATCTGATCTCGCGGCGCGTTGAAATATACTGTTGTGGGACCTTTGGGCAAGACAAAACAATGACAATAAAATGTCCGTCTTACGCCGAGCTTTTGCGTCCGATCTCTCTTGACGTGCAATCGTTTGGATACATCAAAGTCGACGGAAAAGCTTATAAACGCGAGGTTCCGACGATTATTTCGTACGCGATAAAAGCTCGCAAAGTATAACAATAATATGGCGCATAAATCTATATCGTATAAAACGTATACGCGCGTGTGTGTCGACGAGCACGTACGGATCGCAGTCGTCGAGTGTAAAAAGTCGAGTATATACGTGTACGTAGTGCACTGCGAGGTATTAATTTTTTTCTCCCGTACCTACAACGCGCACCCAGTCTGAGAGCACCGCCGTTTCCAACTCGTTTACATGATATATAAATCGTATATATTATTATTATAATATACGCGTGGATAGAATAATACGTAATGCTTATATAGACGAGCGAGCGAGCGCGTCAATCGGCGAACGATGACGTCAATGGGAACGCGCCGTCGGTCGAGTGGGTCGTATATTAAACGGTAAGTATAATTCCGTTGTATCTGTTGTACTATAGCGACTAGACGACGCAAAGGATGCGTGTAATCGCGCGAATAGGTCGTTGTAGAGAAAAATAAAAGATTAGACGCACTCGGAAGCGTCATCGGGTAGGCGCTGAATAAACGGAAATTCGGATAGTGAAATCAGACCGTTTGTCTAAAACGGGGGAAAATGTCGGCATTGTGAGTGCGCAGGACTATCGCGAACAGCGGGACCCGCGTCGCAGGAGAATAATGTCTGAAAAGTGCGCGGATAGTGGACCGACGACAGTCTGACAATGCCACTGTGAAACGTGATATTCCGTATTTAGAATAGAATTCCAACGCCGCGGCCGAGTACTTTTTCTTATTTGCCAGCACAGAATCCGCTCGGACGTGGACGATTTGGCTTTTGATCGGCGGAGAGAGAATGAAACGCCGCGAACACAAACCGCTATCGATTTTTACAATGAAATTCATTCACATATCATAGGGTACACGCACAGGGCGCCCGCGTCGAGCCGCAGCCGTGACCGACGGTCATTGTTTTGGAAACGTTTAGCGAAACACGTCGCCGTCGCGTGTCGGCGATGAAATCCGTCGGAATACGAAATCCTCGCGCAGACGAGAGACGCAGCGAACGACGGGCGCATTTATTATTATGCGCGCGATAAGGAACGAGAAAAACACGACCGGATTCATCGCGGTAGCCGACCAGGCTATCGCATTGTGGTGTGCAGGGTGCGGCGGCGGCGGCGCTATTTTATTTATATTATTATATTATAAACGCGAGATCGGTATTTTACCTGTCTGTCACCGAGGCGGCGACGGTCGAGAGAGAGAGAGAGAGAGAGACCTTCTCGGAACGCGTTTATATTATTATTATTATTATTATTATTATTTTTTTTTGTATATTTTATTTCGGCCGCCCGTCGGAGGAACGAACAATACAAAGACGTGTTGTGATTTTTAACGCGCGTACACGCCCATTGTAAGTGTGCTCGTGTGTTTATACGTATTTACGAACGCGCACAATGCGATCGAGGTGTCGCCGACGCCCCGGCGGCGGCGCGTCAAATTTCTCGGTTTCGCGCCGGTCATCCCGACCCCGGAACAACAACCGCCGCCGCCGCCGCCGCCCCCGTTATTGCCGAGTTTATATAATATAATATATATAAATATTATAAATAAACGGAAGAAATCAAGCCGTACATTTTGTTGTTCGACAATGCATCGACGATTTTCGTTCCGTTCGAATTCGATCGGAGTTTGAGTGTTTTCAACACAACACACGTATACATACGTAATATATTGGGCGATGATGTGTCAACAATCGCGATTTCAACAATGCGCCGCGGTGTTTACCGACGATCGCGCGGTGGAGTGCATGCGCGGTTTATCGCCGGCGGCTCGTAAATCTCGAGAGGACCGACGACGACTATGGCAAACACTAGAAAACACCGAGGCGATTGCGCGTCGCGTTATCGCCCGGCATGTGAAATCGTTTTATTATTATAATCACGCACAAGTCAAATACACCGCAAAACTGCAGTGACCGTTGTAACGCGCACGCGTATAAATAATGTATATAGCGGTATATTATAATAGACAAATCGCCGCGAAAATCCTAAAACCTCGCAAGTCGGAGCACGGCGTGCCCCCGCCCGGGTCGTCTACCGTAGCCAAATGGCCGCAGGTCCTGGCTCGATTCACGTATGACGCGCGTCGTTTCGCCCGGGTGTTTTCGTCTCTCCGTTATCGTATCTCTGGGTCAACCACTCGAAACCGCTCTATTGCACAACGGCGTACACCTTTTATTATAATGTTTTCCGTACACGCGCGCGTGGTAGACGCTAAACGTATCGGTAAAGGAATCTGCAAGTATAGGCATACCATGGTCTCGTCACAAAACAAATGATCGATAACGGTATTTTTCATAATTATTCTTCAGACTCGCAAAATATACGTTTATGAATTCAACGCAAAGCACGATACACGAATACAAATATCGAAATCATTTCTTCAACCTCGTCCCCTCTAACCGTTTCAGTAAAATAAAAGAAAAAACGATCGATTTTAATCGACACGACGGATCTCAAGATCGTTCGACTATAAACGTTTTTTTTTCGTTTCGAAATTCATATTTTAAACGCATTATGCTATTTTTATTTTTATTGTCAAATATTATCAATATATACTCTCAAACGTTTTTTTCTCGAAAATTCGACTTGTTGTCGTCGAACTGCCTTACGATCGGGCTGAAATATACTACTTACAGTCCTCGTAACTTACAAGACTTTACGACTTAAAGAAAGATTTTCCCTACACGACGATGATACGTTATTATATTATAATAACGAGTACGCGAATACAACAAATACGAACGCGTTTGCACGACGGTCATGATATTATCGTATAGGTATATCACAGTAATATATACAGGATGGTACCGTCAGTTCGGCCGCCATCACGAACGCGCCGCCGCCGTGGTCGAGGTAGCCGCCATGACGTGTGTGTGTGCCGGCGGACCGCTCGCGGGGGGACCGTTTGCGAGAGGGGAAATTTTCCCCGTCGCGCGCGCGGCTATTGTCGTTGTTATTGTTTCGGTCGGGTTTTTTTTTACACACCGGCCCCCTAGTTTCGGACGGGAAAAAAATTAGCCGTCTATAAGCAGCTGCTTTGTACGAGCCAACAATGGATGCGTGATGTGCTGCGCGTCAGATATTATATATACATTATATGCGCGTGTGCGTGTATATATATATATATATATGTATGTATATGACGTATTATGCGCGGGGGAAAACGGCCGATGTATATTATATAACTTCTCGTCCTGATCATCGCAGGACGGGACGGACGTGGCGACAACGGTTACGCGGCGAGCGGCGCTGCAGTTCTAATGCGCCGCGTCGCGTGTGTGTATATTATAATACGATAATGCGCCCGCGGTGCATCGTTGCACACGACGACGTATCAGTCAGGGCCACGTTATATGGTATACGTAATATAACGTGCGGGGGGGGGGCACTCGGACGGGGCCCGCTCGGGCGACGACTGCGGGTCGAAAAAAAAATATCGGACGTTACTGAAATATGTTCAATATACCGCGTTCGAGGGGGAACAAATTATGGCCGGTCGACGTGAACAAAATCGCGTCCAGTTCGAAGTATCGCGGTGTACCGTGAGCGAATTGAAAACAACTACTGTCGAACGATGGAAACGATAAATAATCGTCGAAATTAGACATGGTAATTGTGCGGATCCGACGACTCGACGACTTAATTGTTTACTTCGTTTCGTCGATAATTGCAGTTATTTCCGTTTTATTATTGAGCGTTATATTATGTTATGACGTAACGTTCGAGTTTTATAGAACACCGAAAATATCATTATTCAAGTAGGTATTTAATGAAACAACATTGATCGATTTATATGACCTTTTTTTCATTTTTTATTTCGAGTCTTTCCGAGCACGCGGTCGACTCAAAGACCGCGAGAACAACGGCTCTCGCGTCATAATATTTACAGGCATATTATAGACACCCCGCGGGCATTTCGGCGCACTATACCGATTATGAGACGCGGCGTCGTATGAGAAAACATTACAGAGCGCTGCGGATATCGAGAAAATCGTGCCAATAAACGTCCTGCGAAAATTCACGAATCGAACGGCTAATCTCTGCACGTTGTGACGCCTATTGTACGTCGCGGGCTATATATAAATAACTGAAGCAGTTTCAAAACTGTACGTGCAAATAATCGTCAGCGATACTATTTATTACTATTGTGTATTCCGTTAATTGTGCGTCGTCGCGCGCGCGCGCGCGCGCGTGCACAAAAGCCATCGTAAAACGCGTTTCCCTTCGCCGCTGGTCGGGGGACGCGCGATTTCCGCATGTATCCGCGATACATCATCGCCCTCACAACAATAATAACGCCGCGCTATTGCATATATTTCGTTACGATAATGCGGCGGACACATTGCGCTCTGCCCGTAGATTTTATTATACATATAACATTTATTATTATATACGCGCGCCGTACGCCGCACGTCAAAGCCGCAGCTGAATCTCCGCCGCGGACCTAACCCTATTATTTTTATACCTGCTCTCCGTCGCCCTTGCAGCGGCGGCCGAGGGATCATCGACGGTCGGATACAATATATAATATATTCTGTTCCATTGTAAAATATTTTAGGGTTGGTTTTCGCTCGCAGAGGGAGACGGGGCGGTAGAGTAGTGGCGGTGAAAAAAAAAAAAAACCGTCGTCGTGCATATACGTATATAACATGTATACCCGTACATCGCCCAATAACGGCGGCGGATTTAGACGGCGGCGGAGGCCGGGGCGCGTCGTTCGCGCAGGGAAAATAAGGACCGAACGTTTTCGCGTGCTAAACAAAAATATACGTCATCGCTATTGAAACCGTAATAGGACGCGTAACGAATAATATTATCGATCGCGAACTTTTCAAATACGCAAAGTGAAAAAATCTATTTATTTACCGTTCGATTAGACGAACGCGGGATTCGAGTGTGTGTTGTTTGACGGACAGGGTCGGGCAACGAGGCAACGCAGGCTCTAGTTTTGTCCACATACAGTGAGGGGGCGGAAAGTTCTCGAATCCGACTCTGCCGCCGCGCCGTCGTCGTCGTCGTCGTCTGATAATATCGTCGCTCGACACAAGACGTAAAGTTCGAAAAGAGGAAAATAATAATAAAAAAAACACTTACAACATTACACCGCGCCTGTGTATGGACGACGACGGCGACGTGGACACTACTATTCGGCGGCGAAAAAGTACAGACTTATACTGGCGGCATGTCGCGCGCTCGCTCCGCCGAGCCGTACGCGGCCGAGAGAGACTCGACGACGGTGCTCGATAGACGCGCGAGCTAAAAAACGGACTGGACTGCGCGTTACGACTGACGGCGAACGCAGTCTGCGGTTTTATCGCGACAACATGACGATTTCCCCACTCGTCGTTTTCCGCGGCCGTCGCCTCCGTTATCGGTTCGGTACCGTATCGTTTTCCCGATAGACGTGCGCGTAACATACATACGTATTCGAACGCTCTCAAACGTTTCGTAATCTCGACCGCTAATGAATTATTACTGTTGGCGTACGATTTTTCTCGAGTGCGATGCAAACACACTCGTGTGACGACGCCGCCGCCGCCGGGGCGAAAATAGTCGCGCGCACGAGAACTAGCGGTTTGTCGCGCGCACGTCACGCGAGAAACAATACGAAAATAATTAGCATAATTACCGTGTATACGGTACGCAGATAATAGGAAGTGAAACGAATAAAACGGGCGCGCGAGATAAAGTCCGGCGAGATAATTCGGTCGCGGGCGCGGCACGTTCCGAGACCGGAGAACGTTGTTATAGTTTTGTTTTTCGTCCGCCCGTCAAAATCATTCGAACGATGACGACGACGCGACGGGACGATAATATGTTATTAATAATTATAATATCGACTTCGCGCCGCGTGAATTATTTCGACTCGAATGAGAAGAGAAGAGAGAAAAAACTATGAAAAAACGCGCGTGACGAACGAACGAAAACGAACACGACGAGTTTTTCTCGTCTCTGAGATTACGTCCGTCCTATAATCGATTTGGGGCGCAATTAAATGCAATTAAAAACTCAAAATACGCGCGCCTGAATGCATTTTTTTAATTCGACACGGCCGGTGTACGGGTGAAATAACCACGGCAGCCCGGTGCTCCCGGCGGCTCCCGAATAAACGCGCGCGTCCGTTGAGACTATATTCACGCGGCGGCACCGACAGCTACCGCGCGCCACGTGAAACCATTAAAATCCAACATTTATACGTCGGTTTTTATTCCGACACCGTTTGGGTTATTAAACCAAATGGAAAACGTCGTCGCCGGAGAAAACCTCGATAAAACCATTAACAATACCTTTGGCACTCGCGTACGCACAGAGTGCGAGTTAACGCGAGAAATAAGAAATTACAATAAATATGCATAGAGAGAAAAAAACGTACTCGAAATATTCTTGAATATAATATTATTGTGAACACTGAACGTATACAATATAGAGTTTGAAAATAGACAAAAAGTGTGTTACATTTTACTCGATGCATAATATTATGCTGTTACAATGCGATCGTTATCTATGTGTCTATTGATATATTTATAGTGTAATCTATGTCTATATTATAGTGAAGTCATTGTCGATTTTTTTTTTCTAAGCTAAGCGATGAACTATACTAAACGAAATTTTTATCGTTTGGTTTTCAGTGCAAACACCGCATACGGCCGGCGCAAGATCGACGAAAGCATTGAATAATTTAAAAAATGCGTTCGATTTTGTTCGCGATTTTACGCTACGATCATACACAAATGATTTTCAAAAAAAAACTCGAGTGTACACGTATAGAGTAGTACCTATATATATATATATATATATAAATTATATATCTAATAGAAACAACTATTATGTACTGCAGATAAAAGTACTCGAACATTTTTTTATTAATTTTATTTTCTATACCACCTGTATAATAATGCGCGACTCTGCGATGCTTTAAGTATGCACGAGATAGCGTACTGATATCCATTATTGTGCGCGTAGATATAATGCCACGCGACAACCGAATACCCGGAGAGGAGGAGCAGGAGGAGCAGAGAACGACAAATAACAATTAACGGCGTAGGATGCACCTATATATCATCATATTATATAAATGTGTACATCAACACTACGTCGTCGGTACGCGATACCAGAAATAACGTACGAGATATATTTCGCACGGGTACGCGCGCGTTTGATAATTATTATTTAGTCACTACGATTCTCCTCGTCCGGTTATGCAGATTTTTTTCGTCGTATCCCGTTTCGGGATCGGTCGTCGCGTATTAGCGTGCCGTCTCGAGCAGTGAAAAAGTCACGCATTTGTATTCCGAACGCGAGACCGGCGTGCACGGACGATTTCAAAACATATGTCCCGGGGAGGTGCCGATATTCTAAATACGGTTCCGGCGATTGTCAGAAGTTTTCGATCGGTCGCCGAGACATATTATTAACGAGCAATCAACGACCGCTATTTTATACCTGTCGCGATAAAACGTGGCACGTTTTTTTTTTTTTTTTTAGAGTTTTTTGTTTTACAATATTGTTTATTCAAAAATATCTCTCGAGTGTCTACGTACAACGTACGCCGTGTATAATGTTTAATGACCTCTTGACTATATTTTTATTACCTTTTGGGTTCTTCTGCACAACGTGTTCAAACATTATTTTACAAAACCGTCTGCGAACTACATAATATATATAGTGTCCTATAACACCCGATTCGATAGTATTTACGTATTCAAATTATATAGTGTTAAAATATTTTATTGCGTTCAGCCCGAACAGGTATCTCTAATGTCTCATACAATTTTTACATTATAATATAATATTACGGACGTTGTTGCGATTATAAACGAGAACAATATAAAAATCGGACTGGACGGACGGAAACGACGTCGTCGCGGACGCTATTATGTAGGCGACACTGCGGAATTCGCGGCGGCGGACAACAACGGTAGACGATTGTTTTTTTTTTCTTATTACTTATAATTATTAATAATTACGATTATTATTATTATTATTACGCCGCGTCCGACGATATAGGTGAACGCGATAATTACGGAAAGCGTTTTTTTTCTTTCTTTTTCTCGATCACATATCCGGTCGGCGGAACGCGGGGGGAGGGGTAGGGGCAGCCTGGACCTGAGGTGCACAATATAATATACATAATATTATACATGTACACGTCGTTCTTATCTGGAATTACTTCCGCCGGCGTATTTTTTTTTATTTTTTTTTGCTGGCACGCGCCCGTGTGCTGATAAGCGCGAGTGAAAGAAGTGCCCCCCCCCCTGCCCGCCCGCGAAACCGATCGTGCAGTTTGTAGATAGAAACTGTTTTTTTTTTTTTAATACGTATTTTATAATATCAGGTATATCGCAGGTAAGTATATATACGTACGTGTATACTACGCGGCCGTCGAATTAAATTAATCGTTTCTGTAAGTAATATTTTATAGTAAAACACGCTGTCGTACTATAAAGCATTCGCTTTCGGTCTTTTTTTTTTATTCGTTTATACTTATAATTAACGTTGTATTATATTACGTTA
>OX402542.1:3234761-3393035 GCA_948098885.1 Drepanosiphum platanoidis
CCGGCAGGGGCTGCAGCCTGGCCCGTGTTCACCTGGCGCCCGACGACGTTCCCTCGCCGCCGGGCCAATAGCGGCGCTCGGGCCACGCCCGCTCGGCGGCCGCCACGAAACGCCGCCGCCGCCGCCGCCGCCGCGTACGATAATAGTAATAATAATAATAACAGCGACGGCGGCGGAAAAAAAATAAATATACGAACGCGACGGAGAGGAAAAATAAAAATCCCCGACGGGAGCGTCCCGCGGCGAACGAGAAATCGTACACGATAATAATATATATATTATTAGATAAAATTTAATAAAGACCGTCCGCGAAAAAAAAGTAGATATAAAAAATTATAATATCTAGCCCGAGTCGTCTGCTTTGTGATGTAATTTCTCAAGTTCGACACCGTTTTTAGTACAGTATAATAATGAGTGGTATATCTCCGCGCAGTCTATATACCTACTGGTTTCAGTACGGTTCAATGTGTATGGAATCGCTGACCGTCGCGTTCGCGTTTTCATCCCTTGACCTGGAAAGTAGTTTTTTTTAATTTTTTATTTACTATCGTAAAATACAAGTCGTCGCGGCGATTTCCGAATACCATCGCAATAAGGTTGGCTAATTAACGAATTAGTTAATAAATGTGATGGGTATGACACATTTAACATTTTCATAGTAATAATATATTATAATCTTATATCGAGGCATTTATATGGCTCCTCTGTCTATCTGCACGTGCAGTCGAACGACGGCTGTAAATTTACTACCGTCGAAAAGGTTATTTAATTTATATTAATTTATTAATCGGCCAATAATAACTACCCCGTAGGCTCACACTCTCTTATAGGTTATTAGAAAAAAGATTGTTACCGGTGAAATTTACATTTGCCTTTTGGTAAATCAAGAAATAAATTAATACTATTAATGATACAATAATTATTATAATATATATATGAGAATATATTATTGATTAATGAATTGTTAGGTATGTTGTAGCTACTAGGATAAATTAATATTTTGACAATTATATTAAGAAATATAGGTAAAAAGATTGAAACGACTTTGGAATGTAGAAAAAATCCCCATAGATTTGTCAAAATCTGGCTCCTACAAGAATAATGCAATATATTTGTTTATTTTCACACTTTCTGACCACAGCACTCTGTATATATTCGGCATAACATAACAAATACAAAACATATTAACCATATATAACAACCGACGACGTATAATTAACTGCCCCTGATTATATATATATTATAATCCATTAGGAGGTGTATAATTTATTGCTCTGCGTGTACACGTGGCACTTCGACACCGTGTTAATTAATAATAATAATACGACGCACTTGGAGTATATATATATTATAATATAATATATATTATATACTTGAACGTGTTAATGGGTCGGCTCCGTACCCGTGTACTCGAACATGATAATAATGTACAGGCCGATCTCTTTAAAATAACCGGCTCGACACAAACGTATATTGTAATTTATATTATTATATTACACGTCGTCACACGCACAAGGACGATTTTTATAACTTTGCAGTGCGATTATAAATCAAACGTACCTATTCGTTATACAATGGAAAAACCGTACAAATCACTTCGGAAAGAAGAAGAGCATTTGTACACTGCACGCGTGTACTACACTGCGACCGATGCAGCTGCAGCACGTAGTAAGAGATTGGTGATGAAAAAAAAAAAATAAATATATATAAAAAAGAACACAGTGACAGCAGTAGAATCGTCTTCGAGTCGCCCGCGTTTGTTATTTTTTCGTCGCGCGGTCGACGACAAAAATCTCGTCTTCGTGTTGGTTTTTTCCCATTCGCTCATCAATTTATTATTATTTGATAAATATAAAATTACTTTTACAGTTTTTAATAAAAGCAAACGGATTTCGTTTTCTTTTAATTTGATTGTTCTTTGTAATTTTTCATGTTTTTAGGGCGTAAGCACAGCGCTTATTTTGAGATTTGTTCGGTCGTATTACCGGTGTTTTTTTTTTTTTAATGCCATAAAATCCGAGTCCTGCAGGTTATTATTACCTTACCTAAACGAAAATATAGTGTAATTAATTGCGAAAACGCGCCGCGGTTTACGTTAAATCGGCATGTTCGACACAGTAACCGAAAAGATAATCTATTATAGTATTATCCAGCATAAGTTTTCGAGTCGGTGCGGCCGCGCGCGGAAATTTTCAGTCATTTCTCTCACCACAGCCAATGAATACCGTGTCTAAATCACGTCCGCGCGTATCGATCTAAAGTTTTCTTCTTTTTTTTAATTTTTTTTTTTCAAATTACGATTTATAAATTTCGGGCCGCGAGATATCGATCGACGACAATATAAGGGTCGTCTGTCGCGCGGTGCGCCGGAACTCACGACGTGTGTATTTTTATTTGAAAAATATCGCGCGCCTCGTCTGTTCGGCGAGTTTCGCCGCTGCACATATAGAACGAGGAGGGAAAAGAGCGCCCCGTTTTCGAGTGGATATATATACGCCGAGGTTTAATACACATATATGCCTCTGCGCACGCACGCACACGCGACGAGATCAAACGCGCTAATCCCGTACATGTACGAACAGGGACTAGTGGTATAGGTACACACACGCTCGCGAATAATACGTATATGTTGTTATCTGTACGTGCAGCCTACCCCTGAAAACCCTTCTCTTATAGTGCTCGCACGCACGCACTTGTTCGCGCGGACAATTTGTTCTCATTGTCCGCGGCGCGGCGCGCGTTTTTTGACGTCTTTTTTTCGTTTTTTTTTTATTTTTCTCGCGAAAATGTCCCGTCGCGGCAAAATGCGGAATAAACGCGACAAATATACGTATTGTTTTTGAAGCCTCGCGACGTTTTCCTCTGCGATTTCAAGGAATCGAGTTGGCCGAGGAGAAAACTCGCGATTTTCAGTCACGCTCGACTAAACGCGCGCGACGACGCGACGTCGGGTCGGATTTTTCACTTTCTATTCACGCTTAATCCCGTCCCGTGTACTTGTGTGCCCACTGTAATTCTACCTTCGGATTTCAAAGGACCCCTACCGCGTCTGTACTTTGACCTCGCTCAAATTTTTCATTTTTTTTTTTTCATTTTCGTTAATTTTCGGGGTAATCAAATTTCATTCGCTCGTTTCTGAGAATTTTTTTCCGTTTTTTTTTTTTAAGTTTCTCGGCGCCCTTCTAGGCGACTAAAATGTAAAAGAATACAAACCTTTTTTCTATTCAAACGAACGTATTATCATTATCGGAAAACCGAGCCGGAGCTAAGCTCGGATGATAACACTCTCGTTTTATTTGTTTATTTTTTTTAGTCGCGCGAGCCGATTTATTCTCGTCTCGATCGGAAGAATACGGCACGTGCTCAATCAACACGACCGCGACGGCGAAACAGTCGAATATTCAAAAACATTTCACGCCCATGTGTGCGTGTGTGTGTGTGTACGCTATAATATGACGTAGGTAATAAATATATATTATCGCGTTGTACGTATACACGACGATGAAAAAACAACTCGAAAAGTTTTAAACGTATTATTATTAAATTATACGTCGATATAGTGCAAATTGGCTTAAATTTTCGGCGGCGCAGATCGACATTTTATAATAGAATCATAACCCCGTTCATTCGCTGTAAACAGAATAATCCCTCTTAGAAAAAAAAAACCGTTTTTTATTTTCCCCTCGCAATAGTACAGTAGTATAGGTAGCCCAGTCGTAGTAGTCGCGGTCGTCGTATAGTCGGTAACAGCAGTCGAACACCGCGACGGTAATAATAATAATAATCCTATTAGTAAAAAAACATTGCGTTTTACAGGTATGAACCGTATACGAACCACGACAATGTCATTGACTAATAATAAAACGGTCAGCGCAAACTGTCGACCGATGTCGTCGTACAAACAAACTATAAATTAAACGGGTTAATAAGTCCACGCGATACGATTTTATTTCGTCCGACGCGCGAATAAATCTCGCCGTATTAATTGGCCGACTCGTTTATCGTGTTGTTAATAATATAATTATAGTTTATCGAAACGACCAGTTATTATGACGACGTCACTTTATTGTAATCATAGCTAGCAGTGGTCTCGAGCCCTTTTCACGTGGTCCATTTTACGTTTTTTTTTTTTTTGTCAAGTCGACACGTTCGTCACGTTTCTATTCGACAGTGAATTCGCAACGAATAACGAGTAAAACTTATTTGTTTATAGTTTTTTTACAGGTAGTTTTATCAATTTTTGTAAATACCAAGTACAATGACTGTTTTAATAATATTATCATACTGAGAGACAAGAGGAGTAAGTAATTGTTTTTGTAGTTTTCAATAATAATTGTGTTTTCGATTACCTCGATTTGGCTCGCGAACTTTTTTCGAAAAACCATACACAACACTGCAGGCGTCTGGAATGGCAACGCGTATTTATTTTTTTTTTGAAAACATGTATAAATTGTACTCGTAAAGAATCGAGCGAAAATTTGTATTGAATGTGGACGAGCTAGATGTACACATACCATATAAATTTCGGACGACTATGACGTAGAGTGGCGATTTTTTTCGTAAATTCATAACTGTTCGCGAGAACGAGTGCCACTGGGCCGGCGCGGCGTATACGCGTGTTCGTCCCCCACCGCACGTGAAATTATATATTATTTATCGACGACCGAAACGCGACGGGTTTATACCGCCGCGCGTACACGACGACGAGGTATGCGCGCTCGTGTCATTATCAATAAATAATAATGTCGTTTTCGTTACGATTACCATTGTGTCGTGTTCGCGTCGTAGTAGTGGTAGTCGTCGGTTTCGGCGAGAAAAACGGTCTCGCGCCAGTCATCGTCGGACGATTTGTCACCGGCCCCGCCGCGACCGCGTAGGAGGCTCGCGCATATTTTGTCTGCTCGCGCCGGACACGCCGCCGCGTCCCCCGAGACCGTCCGAGGGGCACTTGATGGATCGCCGTCCGGGGACGGAATCGTCTCGACGTGTCTCGATCCCCGCGCGGATCGCGTAAAGATCTATACGATCCGTGTACCTATATAATACGAAATGTACAACGAAATGCACCCTTAAAAAATGTAAACTTTTTGGTACTCTGACTTTGAACTGTATATAATAAGTCAAGATAACGAAGGAAATGCCGCCGCGGCAGACGAAACGTCGTGCGCCCGGGCCAATTATTTGAACTCGAAAAGGATTCGAAAGAACGAAAACGCCACGGAGTCGCTACAATAGTAATAACCACGTGTTTCGTACTCGATTATCGTCGCGGCGGCGCTTGTAAAATAAAATAAAATAAAAACGACGACAATAACGTTACACACACACACACACACACACAAAGTTTTTTACGGATTTCAATAATGCCGTCGTACAGGTAGCGGCGGACGCTAATCGCTCGGGCCCGGGATCGATTAGGAGGCACAGATAACGGGCGAGCGTGATTTATTGTCCGCCGCCGCCGCCGCCGCCGCTTCGTACGCGCGTTACTATATTATAATACCCGATATTATTATGATAATATTCGTGTGCTGGGTGTCCAAAAGAAACGGATCCCGAACGCGCCAGCCATCGGGGTACGTCACGTCGTATGAAAAAAAAAAAATAAAAAAATAAATAAATATCATACGAATAAAATCACACAATGCGTACCCGCGGCGTACAATAATAGTAATAGTAATAATAAAAATAATGATAATAACGACGACGACGACGGTACGGCTCGCGGGCGCGGAAAACAATGACGTTTCAATTTGTACGCGGACGATTCATAAATTAGGATTAAAAAACCGGTGGCGACCGCGGGAGGCGAGGGGCTCGACTGCGCCGGGACCGTTGTTTTTATACCATTATCGCGGCGGCGGCGGTTAGGTCACATTATCTATCGCACGTAAACACACGTCACGCGGCGTATATTATATTTGTTTATAATTTTTTCGTTTTTTTTTTATCGCGGGCGTCTCGGGTTAGTTTTTTTTCGACCGTGGCGCGGGGATTACAAAAAACGCGCGTGCGTGCGACCACGTATATAAATATATATATTCTCACGTATAATAATATATCATGATGCGTTTTCGTGTGTGTGTAGGCGTGTGACGTACCTCCGCCGAGGACCGCTGCAGGACGACGACGAGGGGGCCCCGCGCGATACTGCCGAGCGGCGGCGGCGGCGGCGCGGTTAAATCCTTTTATCCGAAACGTTTATCGATTTTTATACGCAGGAAAAAGCCGCCGCCGCCGCTGCCGCCGAGGAGAAGGACGGGCCGACAACGGCGGCGGCCGAGCGTGTGATATGCGACACGATCGTTATTACTCGTTAATAATAATAATATACCGGATTCGTTTTCCGACGCACACCTCGAACACATTTCGAGCACCGACGAGGATTTAAAAAAAAAAACGTTCGCTCGACGCCCAGGACCCTCCTAATGACCTAGATTGCTGTTTTAGCTACTCCTCCGGATGCACGCAGAGTCGTGTAACTGATTCGAAAAAGAAAAAACAATTCTGCACGAGTCGAAGAGCGTGGACTACAACAGAACGTTTGCAGATTTTCGCGTTTTTATGAGAGTTTAAGTCCATAAAAATAGAAAAAACCGTTTCCGAAAATAATAAAAACCACGCGGTTTGGGCGAATTTAAGGATACCGTTGGCGCGCATCGCCCATTTTATCCTGCCGTATCGCACGGCGGAAAGTAAAACTGTTCGGAATTTTTCCTTTCCGATTTCACATATTATAGAAACACGTGTGTTATTAGTGCGACGAGACGCGGAGACGCGCGTCCAGCGAAGAAATCTAATGCCGCGCGCACGCGACGACCGGCGGTGTCGTCTCGTATGTTATTACGATATATAATATAATAATTATTAAAAGCTCTCTTTTTTTTTTTTCATTCTTCGTTCCTCCCTTATCGATTGTCAGCGAAGCCTTACGACAACGCGAGTTCACTGCAACAAGGGTGTACCACACACGTATGCGCGCAAGTGTATACAATATATATTTTATATTAT
The DNA here is from genome assembly GCA_948098885.1 of Drepanosiphum platanoidis. Lineage (NCBI taxonomy): Eukaryota > Metazoa > Arthropoda > Insecta > Hemiptera > Aphididae > Drepanosiphum > Drepanosiphum platanoidis. Next base: position 3,241,773 of record OX402542.1, read on the forward strand.
ATATATATATGCGACCCCGGCGGTCGGTCGGTCACGCGGGGCTTCTTCAGTTGTATATATGTATAAGATCACGTGTTATATATGAGCAAATGTATATACGCTGCACTCATATATATATATATAAACGATATACATACGTTGGCGGACTGTGACAAAATTTCGTAAAATTTTATTTCACCGGCTCGACGTTTTTTTCGTTCACGAGTCGATTTTTCGGGTAATTTTCGGTTTTGTATGCAAATCGTCGAGGTTTTTGTGTCACCTCTGGTCTGGTAATTACTTAACGAATCATAGCAGGAATAGTTCGCCACCTGTAATATACTTGTATTAGGTTGCCGCGTCAACGTCGTCGGTAATCAGTCGTTGTCACTGTTATTGTAGTAATATTACTGTGGTCGTCACCGGCAATGTACGTCACCTAGACGTGACGTGTAAAATCGCCGGCCAAATCGAGCGATTATTAGAATATTAACGTTAAAATTACTGGAATTAATAATAAAAAAAGCAGTGGATACAACAGCGGTTTCATTCGCATATATATTTATTTTTTTCAGTTCAAATATCGATCGATCTCGAACTGCCGCGACTCGAATACCCGAGTAATCGAACATTTCAAACTAACGAGTGAGTATAGAAAACGGATTGTTTTGTTGCTTTTAAATTTTACAATACTGTCGGTCAATTATTATTTACTCCGACATCGAAACTATATTGGTGACAAAAAATTATCGCAACACGCGGAGACGAAAGTTTATACGGGATTTCGAAATAATTCTAATCGATAACCACAGCCCACATAAGACTAGACTATTATCTCGGCGGTCGATTACGACATGGAAATGTACTTTTGTTACGATATAATATTATAACATGGTCGTCTGCGTCGAGTAATTTCAAACTATAATCGTAAGCGCGCACGAACAAAACGAATATACGCTCGCTCGCGATTGATAAAACACCGTGCTGCAATATATTATTATGTTCGTCGAGTTGAAGTGGCGAAAACGAAATAATAATAACCGGAGTGATTTCAGTACAGTATATATATATAATATTTTATATAAAACGCGCGTATGAAATTTATTACAGTACTCTATGTCAAAAGCTGAGCGCGCACAGACTATGGTTTTTTTTCTCTCAACAACTCGTCGAGTAAATGTATAGGCGGTAAAAAAATCGCCCGCATTTTTTTCGCACCGCACACAGGCGGTCGATAATACACAGGAGCTTTAAATAGACAATTATTTTGGCTCGCAGTAAATTTTTTACCCGCCCGCGTGTGTCAAGTCGATGACGACCAGACGACTTATACTCCTCTGATGAGGTTTTCGAAAATCAGATTCGATCAGAAGGAAATCTTGGCGAATTTACGCCGCCGTCCTACGTCTGTTATTACGAGAAATACGCAAATATATAATATAAACTAGGCCTGAGAGTTGTAATACTACTGTCCCGCGTTTAAACACATGAATATATTGAATTTTTCTTTGTTTTTTTTTTATAGCGTATTTAACAGCGTGATATATTTTTAAGTTTTTCTCGCGCACATGATACATTATGTATATGATTTCAAACGATGCATTTGTCAGCGCATTTAAGTCCTCGTTCTAATACCTGTGACACTATACAGGGTGTTCCGTCACGACAATTCGCTTATTTTACGGGGGGGGGGGGGCTTAATTCCGATTACTCCGACTCGAGGGACACCCTGTATAAATAATAATAATATTGTGCAGGTATCGCGCGGGCGAGAGTATACACACACACACACTGCAGAACGAGTAATCGGATACGCGTTCCGAACGTCATACACGTGCGTGAGCTCTAAATATATACGTATATATACAAATATAAATAATAAATAAATATAACCGCGTGTAGGTACTTTGTGGGATGCACTTGCCTTTGTTCCGCGGTGGCCGTGGCGTTTAACATGACTGTACAAAGACGGCGTGAGTGCCACGAGATTCGAGCGATATCGGCGACGTCTGAAAAATAAAATACAAAAACGTCGTGACATTATCGAGGAGATTTTTTTCTATTTACAATAATAATCGTCGAAGTAAAAAACCGACGAGAGAAGAACACGGACGACATAACGTCCTTTCCACAACAGTTAATAGTACATATTATTGTGTTTGTTAAAACGCGAAATCGATTCTGCAAAACTCTGTTATAATCAACAGTACGTTCGCGAGACGGAGACAACGCCGCGCCGGCGGGACGACGACGACGACGTGCTCTTATCGCGATGTCGGATTTGTTTCTTTTTACGAAACGTTTCGCGGATATTTGTACGAGTGCTCGTCGACACCCGACAAGTGCAGTGCGCGACGACGCCGCATCGACCGTGGTAATTATTTTTTATTCGATTATCGTGTTTACACATAGCGTACGATAATAATTGCTGTCGGATTAGATATCGGCGTGATCTTAAGGGCAAGACTCGCGACAAGAGTGTACAATCGAATTTTCAAAACGATCATATTATTGTTATTACTCGTCTGCATTTGAAATGGAAAAAACCGCGCGACCAGATGGAAGAATATTCACGAAGGAAATATGGTTTGATAAACACGGCTGGCTGACGTACGCATAGAAATGTCGAAAATCGTACGCAATAGTTTTGTCGGAAAAAGTCGAACTTTCCGAAAAGTGCTCTCGGATCGCTTTGTACCGACAACAGTCAATTAACATACGGTTTGACGAACGTCCGCGACACCGCGATCCTTATCGGCGCACTCGATAAGATAATCCCCTCGAAACGTATCGATTATTCGAATACCCACTCGAAATCCTCGCCGATAACATCGTCGTCGTCGTCGTCTCGGAGTGTTTTTTTTCCACTCCCCGCTCGACCTTTTCCGAGCTATCGATAATTTCACCGCGTACGCGCGTAATCGCGAGCGTCATGCGTTCGGGCGTTTATAACGAAGTGTATCATGAGCACGAGATACACGAATCGGTTTTTGGCATCGGGTTTTTCACGTGGGGAACAAAGGAGTATGGATTTGATTGAAATCGAAAATATTTTCACAACGAAACGAAACGAACGATGTATTTCGAGCGGTCGAAAAACGGATCCCTTGAATTCCGCGTCGCGGTAGGACGTGAAAACGAAAATCCCCCCCCCCCCCCCCCGTCACATACGTAAGTTGGGGGGGACGTAGGATCGATATCGGAAAAGACGAGAGGGGGTGGACGTTTCACATTTTCCATAAACTCGCGTCGTCGTCGCGGCGATAATATTATATATTATTTTACAACGATTTCCATTGTACCGTCGTCGTGATGATAATAATAATAATAATAATAATGTTAATTATATTCATAAAGCTAGTAGTCGGTCGTTGCTGCCGCAGTTATTTTTATTCGAAATTCAACGCGATATCGTTACACACACTATATATTATTATAATAATATATAACTCGGAGTTACAAATCGTAATCCGTTCCCTCTCCCGGTGTCCGGGATTTTATTAGACGGATGCGTTTGGACACGCGCTCTCGTGTGCGTAAATATAATTAATGTGCCCGAGCAGTACGCGCACGTATATTATGTATATACGAATCCATCCGTCTAATAAAAGTACGATATAAATTACCGCCGCGTACGTGGAAGTATATAGTATAATATATATTATATACAGAGGAGAACGACGTGTATACACCGCGGGTTAAAACTAATTTATTTCTCTAAACGTGCGAAAAGTCCGCGGCTCCCGTCATGAATAATACATGCGTACACGCGATACGATAGCGCGTAACTGTATCGATCACGGGCGCGCATATATACTCGACGTATCCGGTACATAAATTATTTATAGTCGCCGCGGCGGCGTTATCGTCGTGATTTATGCGCGCTGAGAAAATCGCGGTCATAACGAATCGAATGGTAAACGCGACGACGATTCGTCCGAAAAGAGCTAGAGGCCTGCAAACTTTTAATTTTTCGACTTTTATTTTTCGACGACGACGCTGCTCGGCGCCGAAATATCGCTCCGAAACGATTTCAATATCGGACGGTACGACGACGTCTCCAAAGGCAGAAGGGGAAGTTCTCGAAAACGTATCAAAATGTTTTTTCGAGTACCGAACACCGTTCTTTGGAATTCTGTACTACAGGTACTTTTCATCTCTTTCGGCGTACCAACACAGACCATTCGTATGACGTAAATATGGGAATTAACGCAATAAAGCACACTTACACCCATGTATACTATACCGTAATACACTTATTCACGCGTAAAGTAAAACACGATAAAACCGTATATAATTATATATATAATATATTATGTATATTCGCGTATTATAATTTACACGACGATTCGCGTTCGCCCACGCACAATTACAGGACTCGGGTGGCGTTTTTTATTTTTTTTTCCTTGGATCCCGTCGGAGTGCCGCGGAGAGAGTATTTTGTTTTCGAAGCACCGAGAACGCGCGTGTTTTCGGGAAACGCGATTCGTTAATGCGTTTAAACGCGTTTCTCCGAGTTCTCAAGTCGAGTGTGAATATTTATTTCGTCTTTTTTTTCTTTTTTTTTCCAACGATTTCACACCTAAACATATATACTTAATATTGAATATCCTTATTATCCGTGTTACCGCATCACGGAAACTTTCGCCGCCGCCGCCGCCGCCCGTGCAGTGAATCGCGTCTCACGGAAACCTTTTAATATTTAGAGTTGGTTTGCAGGAATAAAAAAAATAAAAGACACGTAAAAACGAAAGCGGTAATTTTAAGACGCGTTTTTCTTACGTAATCCGCGCGCGAGTTTCGAAAAAAATACCACTCGAAATAACGAATCGTTTCTCGTAAAGAATTCGCTTTGCAATTGATTGAAAATGGAACGAATAAATTCACGAAACCTCAACAACTCGTATAATAAGATATGGCGTAGTTTAAATGATGAAATGCGCTCCGAACGACTCTACAGCTGATTGTCAAACAATTTTTTACCATCGATAAAAATGACGCGCGCGATCGACACTTTTTTACCATCAAATCAAAATCGGTTCGCGCGTTCTTGAGAAAAAGGGACTGAAAAATTCAATAATCCTTTAGCTTCATTATTATATACATATGAAAATATCGATAATTATTATAGCGCGCACACGCGGAAACCGGCCGATCCGATCGAATAAACAATACAACGAAAAAAAAGTTTCGTTGTTATTCGCGCCGGACCGGCGACTCTGTTTTTACCTTTTTTTTTTTTTTTTTCATTAATTTTCCCGTGGTGATCTGGGGGATTTTTTTATTTAAATTTTTTTCCAAACGCGCGTGGATTTTTTTCGTTGTTGTTGCGATTCCACGGCGCGGCGGGTAAATTTACGCGTGGTTTCGCTATTCCGTCGGTCGATCCGCACCGACAAAGTACGTAGTATCTACCCGACTGCAGCCGCGTACATAAACTAAAACTAAAAAAAAAAATAAAAAAATATATACGCAACGAATAAAATATAACCGTGCGCACGTCGACGGAGCGAAAAAATCGCGAGAAAAAAACAAACCTCGCCCAGTGCCTACGCAGTATTCGATCGGGGCAATGGGGGGGGGGGGGGGGAGCAGGACAAAAAAACGCCGTCGCGCTCGCGAGCGAACAGTGTTCGTATGATTTTAATCGCGCGCGTATTGTTATTATTTTATGCGCTGCGAAATCGTGCGTTTTTATTATTACAGTATATGATATTATAATATTATTATTGTGACGGTCGAATAACATAACGCCGCCTGTTTTCCTGCGCGCGTTGTTTTTCGAACGAAACGCAAATGAAAAATTATTATACGATATTATATAATATTCAACGCGTCCTGCGATATTGTACGCGCGCTTTTAAATACAAATCGATTGTTCGTCTCCGCGACGTCAAGCGATATTGATAAGTACTGTAAATTCTGTTTTATATAACAACGATTCGACCGCGAACAATAGCTCTAATTAAAATCACGCTCGTACGCTTTTTTTTTCCATCAAATACATGTCGCGCAAAAACGATTATTATTTATAGCGTCGAAATCATCGGCAAAACAGATGGACGGACGGGCGATTATCGATAATTATTACAACAAAGGGGCGCGTATAATTCCAAATCTCACTGGTCCCGGTTACGAATCGGCGGGGCCTACCCGACGATATATATAATAATATCTTAATGGACCACATGTCCGTCGTTGTGCAGTCGTGCGATTTAACCGGCAGCACTCGACAGAGGTTCCCGAAACGTGTTCCGCGACATTCATACGGAATAAACAAAGGAAAAAATTATTATTTTTCCCATCGATTGTAATATTATTCGTTTAGATATGGAAATAATAATAATAATCGCGATAAATCGAGCGGTATAAAAAAATACAACGTTCTGATCGTCGTTTACGCGCCGTGGGAGTCTACGAGTTTATTATCATTAGAACGTCTCGTTTTTTTACTAGTTCGAGTAGAAAAATGCAATACGTCCGTGCAATACGCTTCTAAAAAAACCCGACGTATGTCGTGCGCGCGCGCGTCCATTAATCTATAGTTTTGCGGTCGTATTGTTATTATAAATTATTATTATTATTATTATTTTCGTTTCATTATGCGCGCAATTCGATACCGCGGGACGAGCGGCGGCGTAACCGATTGGGAATACAAGTAAACCGTAATAATAATAATAATGCGGACGTGCATGTCGTACAAATCCGCGAGAGAGCCGTCGTCGACTGCACTAATTGCGGGCGGGGGCCGGCCGCACCGACCGGCCGGCGAAATATAATCCTGCGGCGGGCGTCGAGGGACTCGGCGGAGAGCCGACGGGCAACAATAAAAAAAAAAAACCATTATCGTCGTCGTTCGTATCGATTAGACATGATTATTATTATACTATTACTGCTGTTGTTGTTTTTTGTTGGCCGAAAAGTCAGGGGTGGATGTCAATTTGATTAGTATCCGATTGGCGACGACGATACGAGCGCGATCGTTTGATCAATTTCAATTCATAATCAAAGTGCGGTTACGCCGAAGCTCGTGATTTCAAAAATTATGCTAATAAATTAGCTACGTTTTTTCGGCACAACAGATCATCTGGTCGTCGTTGTTGTCACTATCATTATGACAATGCGACGGCTATCAGATTTTTACGATTCGAGTTTTAGGCCGACGATACACGTGATTTCGTTATAGTCTGAAAAAAACAAAAACGATGCTTAGCGAAATGGGCCTAGCGAAAAGTTTGCGATTTTTCGCGTCGCGGCTAATTATTGATTGTTTTTTTTTTTTTTTTTAAATCAGTCAAAGTGCATCGCACACGAGTTGTGTTGCTCCGAAAAGCCTGCGGGTGTAGTACATACGTACACGTATATATATTATTACAAATCGAAACGGTTTTGGATTTATTTTCTTATTTTCCGCGTAAATTGCACGAAACTAGAGCGAGAAAATGAATTCCGCGGAACGTTAAAAATCCCCAGATACGACGTGTTTTGCCGATCGTCAGAAGCGTAAACGTCTGTACCGCTGGTTGTCGCGCGAAATTTTCTTATACGTCGTGCCCCGCGCTGGTGAAAATCGTCGTTTTTCCAAAGTTCGTTTTACCGTTTCTCGAGAACCGGCGGAATACTCGCGGGGAACGAATTCCCGTTACTCTTTCATAAATAATCATGTACTTCGTTACGCGAAAGTTCACGGAGGAAAAAAAGCCACCGGGAAAAAATCCAAAGAAAAAACGTCTCTCTTTTACCGCGAGGGTTTTTCTCTCTCTCTCGTCGTCGTCGTCGTCTCTGGGTAAAAAACCAAAAAAAAAAAAAAATCGAAAAACTACGCGCGCACACGAGTGCGTGTGCGAATGTACGAATGTGTGTGTGTGTTTGTGTGGAGAATATATTGATCCTGGCGGTGGCAGCCATTTTGTTACCACACACACACACACACATTCGTTCGCGCATTCCCAAACACACATCGACGACGACTATGTGACGTATACATATATAAAGAGGTTTTCCGAACGAAGGGAAAACTCCTCTGAAACGGTCCCCCTTTCGCGACGTTATATTACATTATATATAATATGATATATACATAATATATACTTACGCACACACACACACACATGCGTATACTACATTACACGCATATAAAAGATGTTTGAAAAAGCTGAAAATAATATATTATAAAAAAAAACTCTTCGCGCGCACAACGTTTCGTTGCACGTCGACACGATTTCGAACCATTCGCTTTGCAATTAATAATAATAATTATTATTACGTAAAGACGGTGAAACTCGGGTTTCCATTTTCGTTTATATAATACCTGTGCGGCGCCGGTATTGGGCTTGAAATGAACGGTCGTTCGTAAGAATCCTCGAATCCTGCCCGACGCGCGACTAGTGTCTCGACTATTTTTTTTCCAAAAACCGTAGCGCAGTAAAAGCGCGTACCCACGTAAATGTAATAAACGCGATGTATAATAAACTATAAACGCGACGCGCCGTGTACGCCAGTTGTGCCGGCGGCGGATATAATATGCGCTTGTGTAATCGTGACGAATTCGTGTCTTATCGCATTGTCACACCGTCTCCGGGGGTCTGTCGCGTATACAAAAATAACGAAAAGCGTCTTCGCTCGCGACACGTATACTATATACTCATCCCCGCAGATAATATTATTTGTATACGCATATGTGTACACATATGGGATTGTGAGAAAATTACGGAGAACAAAAGCAAATGATGAACGGCGTGACAAACGAGTGATTTTCTAGGAATTCGTGACGCGAGAATATAAATACGCGTGCGTGTAGCGAGTGACATTTTTCGATCCTTATTTGCCACGTTTTCGCTGCGGTCGTCCAAGCGACACGCCGATCGCAATATATTTCTCGTACGTATAAAGCACGGGATTTTTTCGCCGGTCGTGCGGAGTCTCGTGATTTCCGATCGAACTTTAACGCGCCGCCCGCCCTTGACTTTCCCCCCGTAACGCGTACCGAAATAGGACACGTGGAAAAATGTACTTTTTTTCACGAGGTAGCGACATCATGTTTTTGTTGAAATCGTCGTGATTTGTATGCACGTGTAGCAATCGAACAGATGAGTCATTATTACATAACTTGCACAGTTTTACCCGACGACGACGACGACGATTATAACATCACATCCAAACGTTTATATAAATCGATAAATTCTTCCGATAACTCATTACGGCTCATTATTAAAATAATATTATGTAAATAAAACGACGAAATACGACGTCGTCTATACGTTTTTTAAACACGACGTGACACAATGGCACACACGCTCCGGTTTGCCTGTACAGACGTGTCCGTACAGGCCGAAACAATGGTTTTTCGTCATGAATACATAATTATGTAACAACAGTAATTGTAATAACATCAATACGTGACTACGAGTGTGTTTTCGGAAAGGAATAAAGTCCTTGTCGGTCCAATGCCCGACGAGCTACGCGCGCGCCACACGACCAATGACGACCGAGCCGCGCGCGCAACACAGCCGATACCGATCGAGTGACGCGCAAAAGTGCAACAGCGCGTAGTGTGTGCTGACCGACCGGTCTAGACAGTGGTTCTCGGGAAGTAGATTTTTTTTCTCGCGCTTTTTAACGTTGCAGTTTTAATTTTTCTCCGTAAACAGTCAACAGTGTTGTTATTTTACGTCGTCGGCGACTAGTAGACGGACTTTTGATTTTTTCTTTTCTTTTCTTTTCGATTCAATCTAGTGACGTTCGTATCTGTGCACTACTCACTTCATGTTTCACGAGCCAACACGAACGCCGAACCTCGACAGCAACCCACCGACAAGCCGTGAGTACTACCTAGTATACATTAGTCAATTATTACAGTCCGCGCGACGGTTTTTCCACGAAATCGTAGTTTTGGTAAAAAAAAAAAAAAAATCGTGATTTTCGCACCAACGACGTATAAAAATCGAGTTATTTATAGGTAACCTACTTTTTTATATTATAATGATATTTTTTTCGAAATTTTTAAACCTTACGAAATCTTTATTTTTATCGTACAACAACAACAATTATATTGTATATTATAATTTTCTTTTGAATTTACAATGAAAAAAATTTAAATATCCATCAAGCACATGCTCGTGGCGGCGATGGAGAGTTAAAATAACACAAATGTATACTATTCTAATTATATAATATGAAAAACGGATAATAATTCTTCATTCGAGTACTTAAAACAGTCGTGTTTGAATTGTTTTTTTAAAATTATATTCCCGTCGTTATACGATTCCCGGCCGCATAGTTTATGCGTCTTTTTTTATATTTACGTAAAGTTGTATAATCTAACTTGTCCAATCTATAAACTAAACCTAACCCATCATAGTCTATGAATTTTTGACCGATATATTTCACAACACTCGATTCTGACGATGTGAAATTTCCTATTTGGACGCGATTATTTAATTTCATATCCAGAAAGGATACCTATTCGAAACGTTTTCGTCATCACGTTTCCTCGCGCAGAACCGACGACGTTCTCGCCGCGTATAAAAATCTCTGGTTCGCACACGTCATACACGTCCGATAAATAATTTCTAGAGAAAACAAACACGTGAATTTGTCACACGCGCGCACCACTGTGCCCGCACTGGCCCGCGCAGGTGGCGTCGCGGCCCGATAGCGTACCTCGGTTAGGTTTTTTATTCTCTCGGGTTTTTTTTTTTTTTTTTTCATATTTATTTATTCTTTTAATCCGTCGTCGTCGTTACTATAATCCCGACCGCTACGGATACATCAATTACGCGCGCGCGCGCGCGCCTAAGTTATTGTTATTACGGCGTAAACGTGAATTATATAATATTTTTCCTTCCGTACGTGTGTGTGTGTGTGTGTTCAGCGTGTTATTATGATAATATTATATTTATATACGGCGCGCGTTATGATTTTTTTTTTATACGTGCGCGGTAATACGCGTAAAAGAAAAGCGGCGGCGGCGGGCAATAGATTACCGCGCGAGATTCCGTCGTAAAAACATATAATACGCGTATATCTCGTAAATAATATACGCGTTAAACGAGAACACCACATAAACTATAATATTATTGTTTTTCGACGCGCGCGTCGACCGTCGAGATTACGATCGCCGCGCAGTCGAAAATCAACGCGATCGCCATGATATTCAATTAAACTGGGGTTCGGATTCAAAGGCACTGTAATCGAAAGCGTTTGATATATATATATAACAAAATTTAATAGATTTCACAGTCGATTTAACTGCGTAGTTTGTATTGAAAAAAAAACCGCGCACTTGGATACGTAAGTCTTCGGTAAAATATTTTCGTACAAAGAAAACGATCTTTCTGCGTCCGCCAAAGTCATCGTCCCGATGATATTTCATATAATATGTAAATAATGATCTAAATTAAGATTACTATAGTTATTAAATCGCTTGTCGTTTCTCCGATTTTAATACTTGGTTGATTTTTTTTCAAATATTTTCCCATCCTTTGTTCTTCGACATAACTTTGTTGATTCGATCCAAAATAAGCAAAAAAAAAGAAATAAATACATCCGTCGTCTTTGATAAAAGATATATTTTTATAGAAAAATTATTTTTCTACCATTATAATTGAAAAAAAAAATGAATTTTGTCTAACCAACGTATAAAAATATCCAAAATTTGTTAAAACCTAAAAAATACATTTTATAATAATATAAACGGGTAAGGCGTTAAAAAACTATTTTACCGTTAATATACCCATCGTTTATGGTTTTATCGTTTTTGTTGTTTTCCGAATCTCAGTTATTGGTCGGTTGATTGTGTTGTCCAGGGGTTTTTTTTTTTTTCATAAAAATTGATTCGGAACAACCGTTTAGTATTAGTCGTACATAAGAATTTAAGTCGATTTATTATCATCGAGCAAATTCGAAAAGGGTAGTGGTGGATAATACCTTTTATTTACAATCGAATGTCGTAAAGCAAAATGTATTCGGCGTTTTATCGAGCGTACGTCATATTCACATAACATAATATTGCACGCCACCGATTCAGCTATTTATTAACGACGGGTGACGTCATTAGGTATATCGTATTCGACAGACTTTACAGTGTTTTTTCGTTTGCCTCGAGTTTCTCGCCGGAGAGCCAAATAACGATAATGATGATAATAATAATGATAAAAATTATATGCGGCTATTAATATAAATTATCAACGCGGTCTGAGAGCCCTTATCGGTCATCAATTATCGCCGCATAAACAGACGAAATTAACATAATACCTGGCACATACATCACGGGACGATTACGCGTATATTATGTATATAGGTATTATATTATGTTACGTACGTACGACGCCGGAGACGGTGACTGGAGAGAAATTTGCATTTCCGCCGAGTGACGGCGTTTTCTATCGATAACTCTCGACCCCGGTATAGGGTTAAACAGACAGCCTTCCGAAAACCCGCGACGGCGCGCAGCTCGTATAATAATATATTAAAGTATAATAATTATACACGCGTACGGGTATGTGCGCGACGAGCGATTGAGCACGCGTTAACCACGTCGTTGATCCTCGTTACGTTTTGCGCCGAGTCATCGACGACTGACTCTTATCTAACGGTCGCGATTCACATTGTTTTATCGTTTCGGAATAATAGCCTGCGAGACGGCCGATAACGTAGAGAACACGAGACGCGTCCCCCCCGAAAAAGGCGCAGGACGATTATTCCGAGCGCGATCATTTCTAAAATATTTCTAAAAAGTTCCCTAGTAAAACGGTCGTCGTAGACGTTCCACGACGAACGGATGTCAAACGAGTGAAAAAATGTCCAAACAATTTCGCGTAAATAAAGTTTGATTTGCGGACATTTCGAGTTTCCATATGAAAACATCAAAATCGGCGATCCGAGTCGTAATTATCCGATTTGTTATAAAAATAATAACGATAATAATCACGTCCGGAGCGCGACAATAGGGGATCATCTATCGGGATAAATTTGTCTTGGGAGAGATTGTCGATTGGGATCGCAAAAATCGAGAACGAGAATTCGATTACGTCATACGCTCGCGGTAGTCTATCGGCCGGGAAAGGACCGTAATAATATAACGTGTATATTGTGTGTATTGTATTAAATATACAACTGCACGGGAATGTATTGCGGCGCGCGGCGGCGGCGGCGGCGCGGCGGTGGTTTTACGACGAATTATCCTTGGCGTTATTCTCGCGACTACCGCGATTTACCGAAATTTAACTACTTATGAGGATTTCGTCGCCGTCGTGTCGCTAAGAGGATTGGACAAAAGGTGTGTGTGTGTATATATATATATATATGTATTTTGTTGTGTAGGTACGTCAGGCGCGCGCGAGCAAAGCGATTTAGCGACGCCGCCGAAATCGAATTACACACTTAAACTATAGTAGTCCAATTACACGTCTCCGTACGCCTCCGAAAAGGGCGCGCGCGCGGCGGGAGACCTCTCTCACCCCCCCCCCCCCCCCCCCACCATCCCCCACGAGTCTTGTGATATAATAATAATAATATGATTAGATTGTTATTCGCGTTCGGGGAGAAATTATATAATTAAAAACGCCTCTCGCCAAGTCTCGAACGGTAAACGACACGGCGATATTATTTACCTACGTCGTCGTCGTCGGAGCTCGCGCGAAATCATATTATATTACGCACACGGCGGGGCCGTATCCTCCAAATACTCGGGGACGTGTCGAAAGGACGACGAACGCGCGGGGAAAGCGTCTATACGGGAAAATCATTGGTTAGGTTATATCCCGGGATTCGGGAGAGCGACGTTTCGATGGGAAATAATAATTTCTAGAAAGTCTATTTTCGGGGAGATCGCGACCGAGGAAAAGCCTTTTCGGCACGTCGTTTTTTCTAGGGAAACCGTCGAGCCGGAACGTAAGCATTGCGCGCCGTATGATGAAATTCGAGAAAACGTCTATTTTTTATTTATTTTTTTCCTCCCACACAACCGATACCGTCCTGTGACGCGTGGCGCGCGGCTCGGATTTTTCCAAACGCGTTGTCAGCGCGTAAGCCTTGATATTTGTAAATTGTATTTCGCGCGATACGTTTTACTGGGAAACATCGAAAAGGGGGAAAAAACTATCAACGCGAATTCGATTCGCGAAATGATCGCGACGAGGAAGAACTGCGCGATGTGACATATAACGTCCCCAAGTTTATATCGCCGAACCGCTGTAATATTGGACTTTAAACACGCGAATATCGTATAATTTCTATTGAATTTTTATAAAATCGATAAAATGTTTAACGTAAAACGTAGATTTGGATTCTCATCTAGTATTAAACGTTTTAATATTGTTTATATTACAGTGGCACAGTTGACTATATCAGTCTAGTCGTATCCGTCATGTGTCGTGCGTGCAGGCCGATCGCTTTGGTTTTATTATTTTCGCGTTTAGTGTGTAGTAGTGTTTATCGCGACCATATCATCAATTTTATTTGTTCGCTTTCTAGCGTTCCCCGGGCCGCTAGATTTTCCACTTTCAAAAAATCGGCCCTCTATATTATAGTTTATTCGCCTAGCCCGCGTCGATGCGAAATCAAAACAACTGCGAATTACGAGCTCGGACGTATACTCACACCGGCACGCGGTATTGCTGCAATAACGTATCAATCGCCTTTGCAAATATACACGTGCTCGGGTCGGAGCCGCCACCCCCGGTTGTGAACATGGTCGCGCGCGCGACTCTTTAATCCGCCGCGCCGCGTCTCCGAGAGAGTGTCGCGTCGCAGCGGTCGCGATTTATAAACATATTATTATTTATATTATATAATCTGCAGTGATCCGCGCGCCGGTCGATTGTCCATACCATTGTAATACATCTGACGACGCATAATATCATTAGGGTCACTGTCGTCGCCGGCCGCTCAGTCGTATTGACCGGGACGCGTTTACGCCGACGACCGTCGAGCGCTGGACGACCTTTTTTTCTTGCCCTCGCGTTTGTAAACGTTATATTATTATTTTATTTCGTCGTAAATCCCACGCCGCCGGACTCTCTCCTGTTATTCGCGAAATACGTTCGAATACATGACCGAAACGAAAATAAAAACGTACGCGTTAGTTGCGCGCGACATAATTTATTCGATAATATTATTATATACTTGTCCGTTTCGGTAGCTCCGGATTTCGCGATTCCCTCTCGATAGGATAGTAGTAAACAGTAATAGTCCGGCCAGCTCTTAAAGCGAATCGATAACAACGTATTATTATCACTACCGCGCGGGCCAAGTGCGCCGAAGTGAAACGCCTTATAAACGCGAACGAATCGCATTTGATTTCGCACGATTTCAGCCGAACCAAATCGTTCGTTTATTTGCTTAGTATTATTATTAAAAAAAAAAAAAAAAACCACATTTCCGTTCGATTTAAGTATTTCACGACGATTCAATACGCGTTGATTTTTCCCGAATAATCCAGTGGTTTTCAAGCTCTTATTAAACACGGCACATTGTGACCTTTTTATTCGATTTTTTTTTTTTTTTAACTTACGAATTAGACGAACAAAATAATTGTTTTTAATTATAATTAAATTTTTTTAATTTATCATAGTATAATGGTTTAAATATAAAATATGTAAAATACGTTATTATGAGATAATAATAATGTATTTTTTGTTCGCCATAGGTACGTCGTCGTAATCAATACTGTACCGCGGCCAGGCGTAAACTGGGCAGGGTGCGCGCGCGAGAGAGAGAGAGAGAGAGAGCTCTGACTGCCCCTCGTGAAAATTTAAGAGGGCAACGCTCCCTCGATTTTTTTTGATTTTTCTGTAAATCAAAAGACCAATATATTGCTCGAAAAGGTAATCGTTAAACGGAGTATATAATTTTATTCGGAAAAATACGTACGTGTTATTATTATGATTATAATTTACAGGGCGCGGACTGTGTAACGCGTCAAAAGAAAGAATATATAACGACGACGCGCCGACAAAACGGTAAACTTGAAATATTGCGAAATAAAATTTCGCATAGACGTCACTCTGTCCAGTTCCGGTCACGACGCCATTCCGATTCGAACCGTGTCGGAGAAGGTAAATATTTCCGACTACGTGACGGAAATCGTTCGGTTTCCTCGCGCAGCGGCAGCAACGAAAGCGACAAGTCTCGAAGCATCTCATTCGTCGTAACAATCGTTTATTGTTTATAATAACAATATTATTATTATAATCTCGAATGAATTCCAAAGGGGCCCCGTCGACACAAAGTTTATCGCGCGAAACTGCTGTAATCCCGGTCGACTCGGCGTGTACAAACATCATACCTATTGGTAAGTACACAATAATTTATTCTATCGTAAAAAGTCAGTATTATACACGGCCGCCGCTACACACACACACACACACCTTTCGTTTCGGAAACTATAATAATAATATGATATTATACGCGCACCGCCGGCGGCGGACGTCGTCGTGCACGCGGCCAGCAAGCTGCAGCACGCCGTCGATAATACTTTGAGTAAATATATATTATACGCGCGAACGCGCGCACAATGAGATACGTTTATTTTGGGCGCAGGAGAGAGGAATAGGTCCTTTTGTGCGCGGGGCCGCCAACATTACGGTATTTTGTTATTGTTGTAACCGCGGTAGTCACGCCGCGAAAAATCGTCGGCAGGACGCGCTTCGGGCGAGCATAATCTAGGAGACGGCGCTGTGATTTATGGTCACCTGGACCCCGTTTTCCCGAAAGGTCCCCGTTTCCTTTTTACAAACGACAGCTCCGTATTATCGCGATATCCAGGACCGCACGTTATACGGACATCGAGCTCGGAGCTAATCCTCGACGGTTATAATATCTGACCGAGGATACGTTATATACGACGGTTATTGCGCGTATTAACTAGTAAAACTATGCGATCCGCACCACAGCTTGTTTGAGTGGGTCAAAGCCATAGTGGTGAAAGTCATATAAACCTTAATTAGAGAAACAAAACGGTTCATTAAAAACTCGAAAATAAATTCCAGGATGAAATTATTACCCGGGTTATCCAAGCATCCAGTGGTAGGAGTTATCTTCACTTTGCCTTTCAAAGATATGACTCATTTTTACAAAAAATATGACTTACGCCACTATGGCTTTGACCCACTCGTTTATAAGTTATTAATCAATCGAAACCAATCGGGTATACTACAACAGGTATTATAAGGCTAAAACACACGTTATCATTCAATAAGCATATATTATTATTTTTCTCCTCGTCGTCGTTTGCTCCATCCGATCGGGGCACCGACTACTCTTATTTTCGCTCCCCTCACGATTTTTACTAGTCGTCACGTTTTTTTCCATATTCGCCATCGCGACAAAGTGGTGGTGTGAAGTAAAAAACTCGACCATTGTTCGCGGTAAAAATACCCACACGCAGGACGCGGAACGACGCCGCCGCCGGCGTACTCGCTCGCGCAAAACAGTGCACACGCGTATATTATATACGCGCCTGTCAACTCGCATAATATATACGCTCAGTATAATAATTGTATATACCTCGAGTGTGTACCGGCTGCAAACGGCGAGTATTATTTTTATATTTTTTTTCGTATTTGTTTTTCGTTTGTTTTTTTCTTTCTTTCTTTTTTCTTCCGAGGGGATATATTATATTATATACGAACGCGCGCAAAAAAAGAGTATGGTTTATTTTATTTTATTATTAATGTTGTTATCTTTTGCTTCCACTCCGCGGGATCCCCGCGTGTATAAGCTCCCGCCGCGCCGCCCGCGTTATTTGTTCGGGACGCGAACGGGGGAACATCGCCGCCGCCGCCGCCGCCTACCTATTACTCTACTTGTACTCGTAATTTCGACGGTTTCCCCGGGTCGTACGTGTTTTCATATACCTGTATCTCGAGTGCAGCCGGGGGGGGGGGGTACTCGGTTTTTTTGGAATGGCAGGGGGGACAAAAAACGTGTCTCCCTTTCGCTCGCACTAACTTTTTGCCAAGGGGGTAAAGTTTATCGTGTAAGAATCGTTTTTCATCGAATTATCCGCTTATCCGCAGAAATACAAGTCGAGTAAAATATTAAAAATTATTGCAAAACGATTATAACAAACTCAACTATAAAAAAAAATACCCTTCAACGGTTGAAAATATAATAAAATAGTTGAGCGAAGGATCTGATTCGCTGACGTGTGAGCTGCGACGAAAATAACGATAATAAAATAAATGTTAAACGAACACTTACGTAAACCGAAACGGTACACAATAATACGATTCTTTTCTACATAGTTTTTCAAAAATCCGAGTGAAATTATAAAACATACAAGAGCAATGGTGTATTGCTGTCGGTTAAATTATTGTCATTTCGATTGCTAGAAAAAAGATATATCTTTAAAAATTAAAACAATATAATTTTAAAAACACGACGACGGTCGTTGTCTGTTGAAAAATAGATGTTTTTTTCTTTGTTCGTTTTTGACACCGATTGCTTTTGAACATTTAAATATTCACACAAATTCGTTTATATTTTCGGTTTCTCTGTAAATAAATATTCGTACACGCGCGCTCCTTCCGCTCTTCTAATTTACTACAGTAATAAGTTATTTTACTAACGACGAATAAATAAAAATTATCGCGGTCTGTATAACGTCGCGTAACCCATTAACCATCGGTTTTATCGCGATTATTTGTATAATTTTGTTTACTCTGCGCGTCGAATTCCGGAATAAGCTTAATTTATCGCAGTTACACGCGTAAATACTCGACGGTTCGACGGTGTGTATTACGCGGACAAGCTCGCAGCTGCTGGTAAACCGTATACGCGGAGACTCGAATCGACCGCCGCGAGGGAGGAATAAATTGTTTAAAAATTTTCAACAGCTGTGAGTCGGTCGGTTTCACTGAAATTTCACCGAAAAACGCGCGTCGCAGAGGCCTCGAATTTCCAAACCCGGTAAAAGCTCTTCGGACATGTCGGGGGGGTGAGATATTGTGCGTCGGGGCCCCGACGTTTTCGGCACTGTCGCCGTCGGCCTCAAAGGGTTTCGGGGAGGCCTCTAGTTAATTCATAACTCGTAATACAACTACGGTCGTATAATATTCTATAACGTTACACAAAACGTGATAATAACGCGCGCGCGCATATAACATAATATATTATTACGTCATGTAATATAGACGCGGGCGGCTTAAATAATATAAATAGCGAACAGTTGTTGGCGTATATAATATACGAGCGCCGCCGCCGCGGACGGTCATTAAACGGAAAACCTCGACCGGAGCCCTCTCGGGGGACTCCAAACACACTCGCACACACACATACGTGTAGCAGCGTATACGCGCGCTCGCGGGGGCGTGCGGTAGTAGTACTTCAAAGTTTAGATTAGACACACGGCGCGGCACGAGACGCGATTTTCCGGCACGTTGGTTTTGAATGCCGAAAAAGGGATCGTCGTGGCCCGCGCATTATGTATAATGCCCACACCCGCCGCGGCCGCCGAGAGTTTTCTCTCTATGGCACTTGCGGTTTATCGGTGCGGTTCCTATTTTTTTTTTTTTTCAATAATAAAGCTACGAGATTTATACACATATATACGCGCGCCGCAATGAATTTCTAATAAAATACACCGATACGTGTTTATACGCCTCTCGACCGCGAGAGGGGAAAGACCGAGAGAATATAATGCGGACGAGAAAAACGCTGGGCACCCTGTTTATACCGCCACACCGCAGATAACCCGTACGAGTTTCACGTTTCTAATAGCTACTTTCCGAGTACTACAACATTCGAAACGAGTGAATTCGGTTTCTCCCCCCCCCCCCCCCGCGTTTTCAATCATTATGTCTTATAAGGATCTCCACTTTACACCGCGCGCGCGCGTCGCAGTGCAGGTATTTTTCGTTTTTTCGTTCGGTTACGTTCCGGTATATATCTTCGTTGTATAGCAGGCGCGCGGATTTTCTCCGGCAAAACATTTACGGTTCGGTAAAATATTATTTCAAAAGTAAACGCGCGCGACGACGGATTGCACGTGTCATCCGAACACGCACGTTTTATCGATACGCGAGAAAAATGTGTTTTGGCGAGGACACTAACTTGCCGTTTGTCTAGCAGTCTCACGGATTTGGACGACCGTCGTCGTCGTCGGTGAGGTAAATTAATTATTTCACGTGGCACCGACGGTTTTTTAATAATTTACAAAAATTATACCCTAAAACGTCGATAAAATTGTTTTTTTTTTAGGTTTTAGTTTCTTTACCTCTCGACCGCGAAACCCGGACGGTCCGACCGGCCACACGCGTAGTAGCATAATATTATATGATCTGAGCTCGTAATAAACGGCGGTGGCATCGGCGGCTGCCGTCGAAAAGGATTTGCGGCTATATAATTCGGCGAGGGCGGCACGGCGGCATTGCGTGTGCGGTTCGACAGTGTCCCGCCGCCCGACAAATCCCCGCAGGATTTCCCGATATTAATTTACCGGCCCTCTTTTGTGCTGCTCAAATATATATATATATTTATTACGCGTGTGTGCTAATGGTGTTTGTAAGTCTTTCCAAATTAAATGTTCGCCGTCAACGCCGCCTCTCCTCCTCTTCTTCTCGTCGCTCTGATACGTCTGTTTTTCCAAAGGTTACGGAACTCCGTCGCCGTCGCACACTCGCAGCACGTGACGTGACGTAACGTCATCTCGCGTATAGTTCGTATAAATGTCGCTCGACTAATTGAAAGCCGGAATTTTAGGATAGCCAACGAAATCGTATATTGCTCGAAAAAAAGTCTCATTGAAAACAAAAAAATCCGTAACAAAATCGTTCCGCTTTACAAATAATTGCAATGTACGTATTATATGTTATACGCTTACTAAACAGAAATGACAAATAATGCAATAAAGTTTCGTGTCCCCCGAGTAGGTATACATAATATGTTATTTTCGTCGCGTCTCCCGATCGACTCGGACGGATATTGGTTCACGATGAAATAGTTTTTTCGTCCTGTTCTCGTGAATTCCTCGTGATTAAAATGTAGTACGCGTGAGAAAATATAAAGGCGTCCGCAGCGCTACGCGTTATTATATTAGGAACGTATAGTATACGCGTCCGGACGCGCGCACATATTTATACGTATACGGCTTCTTATGATTTCGATCCCGCGGTAGTGCGTGGCGCGGGAATTTAATGAAAATCGAGAGAGAGAGAGAGAGAGAGAGAAAAACTCTTTTGATCTATATCGACGGGATTGTGGTGTGACGCGCGTTCGGAGGATACGGTTTTCGGGTTATTTTTATATGTTGCTAGGCAACATTTATACAGCGGCTAATCCTTGTCGAGACGTTTTCGTATAACCACGCGCGCGCAATGCGATATAATAGGGTGACGCTTTTGCGCCGATTTCCAAATACGTATTTTCGAGTTTTCGCGCACGGGGAGGAGTCGACGAGCAGACGCGACGTCGAATTTCGCGCGAAAATATATAACTGAAAACCTACGGCTTTGTTTACACACATCCCCCCGTCGTCGGTGTCATCATTTTCACGTCGATTCTTTATCGTTACAATACGGGGGGGGGGGGAGCTCGGAATTAGTTCTGGCAAACGCATATTTTTCTCGGTTCGTCCTAGAACATCCAAAGTGAGGTACAAATATACTTCTCCGATTTCGCTGCATTTTTTTTTTTTTTTGCATATAAATACAGTGTAATTTCCGAGGAACAAATAAATACGATACGATTTAATTATAAGTACACACAAACGTGTATTCAAATGTATTCAAGTAATTTAACATTTTCGTTAACAGTTTATCATTTAAACAGTCCCCTCTGCCCAAATTTTTCTATAAAATTGTAAATAATAAATTTATAAATTTTTTCAATAGTTAATTGCATATTATAATATGTTCGCGTTATTTCGGAGTTTTCGCGTGCGTATATTTAAGAGCTAAACATTTTTATAGCCAAAACTTCCGAGCTCTGGTCATATTATACGATATGATCGTTATTATTGTTATATTTGTGGCGTATTATATGCAGCGGCCGACAACAAAGAATATTATATCGCTTCCGTGTCGCCCCGCAGCTATTGTCGCGCGCGGACCGTTTTATATTATTATTATTACGATTCACGCACTCGCTCGCTCGCACCGGTATGGTTTTCTTTTTTATCATAACTAATTTTATTTTTTTTTAACGGTAACTCTACTCGGTCACACGTACGGGCGTGTATTTCGTCGTTTCGTTATTGTTGAAATTAAATTTATAGGTAGCTTACCGCGGACGGGCGGCGGCGGCGGCGGCGGCGGCGACGGCGACGACGACGACGACAATGAACGCGGGAAGATAAGGAAACACCGAACGCAGTGTAATAATAATACGCGTATACCGGAGCGGAGTAAAATACACAAACTGGTAAAAAACGGTGTGTATATATATTATATATATATACTGTATATACAATGTACATAAATATACACGACGACAATACGCGTTATATACATAGATTTGTTTATACATATATACCTACGAATGCGTGCGGTCGTCGTTTCCTTGACAAAATAATATTTGTATATATTATATTATACCCTGCATAATGTGGTGCATAGCGGCGGCGGCGGAAAGTCGTTTGATGGGCTTCACACGCCGATAGCCGGTACACGTTTTATACATGCAACGACGTTATACTATGTATATATAATGCATATATATATATAAAACTCGGACTATACGCACAGTTATATACTGTGTTAGAATATACAATATATAAAACATAAGAGTTGATTGTGTATTGCATTTTAAGAAGAAAAAAAATTAAAAAAACTCATTTTAAATGTCCGTTCGAAATTTACACCTTCTCGTGATAATTTCAGCGATCAATATACTTTTCGAGTTACGATGAAAATGAAAATTCGATCTCGTCGAAAACCGACGTGTCGTACATTTGGACATGTGGAGAAAAAACGAGCTCCCGGGAAGTTTTTGACCGCGTTTTTCTTCACGACGACACAGTAAAATGCTCGTTTCACTCGGAATCTAAAACAGAGCACACGTTCTGTAACCGACCAAAATAGGCTGCGGAAGTTGGGAGATATTTATAATATGTCCATCGAATGTCTCTACAAATACGCTACTAAAATAATCATTCACATCGTGTGTGGAAAGAAGCGGCCGTTTGCAAATCGAACACGTGCGAGCGGGTGTGTAAAAAATGTAATAAATTCGGTGTTTTTTTTTTTTTCGTATCGTTTTACTGTCTTAATAACTAAGTCTCGGTTCTCTTTTAGCCACGGCGATTTATACAAGAATTAGAAATAACGACAGCCTATACGCTATACGAACGGATTCACGAGACTGATCGACGACGCGAAAAATCAAACGGAATACGTGTACTGCCGACCATCAGTCGTCAATATGGTAAATATTAATATATTTTACACGTCACATTGGTTATAACAACGCGGTTTAAATTAGTCTCAACGAAAAACGGCCTAAAAACGTAATCGAATGTACGGCACATACATAATGAGCGAGGCGCGTCGTTTATATACTCGTATATATATTATATACATAAATCTGTGCATAAATGGGTTTGTTTGCACTGCGCACGGTGAAAAGCGTATTTCGTCGCGCGTGTTTTCGCCGCGGCACCGGGCAAAAAGAGGGATCGGCATGCACCGCGTATTATATATATATATATATATATAAATACACACAAATACGCGCGCGCGCACACGTTACAAAAGCTTCGGCGGGGAAGTGGTGCGTTTATATATATATACCCCCAGAGAGTATAACGAAAGAGAAAATTAATATAATAGCGGTGGAGGGCCCTGCGCGCGAAGGTATTACGCGCTCGCGGTCGAACGGACGCCGTAATGGGAAAATTACCGTAGCGTGCGATGGGAGAGAGACGGATGCGCGGGACCGTCCCCGAAAATAACATATATATATATATGCATAGAACTACTATATAGTGCGGGAGCGGTGGTTGCGGGGGTGCTCGGAAATCCAGGCCGCCGCACGCGTCCTCTCTCTACCTTTGCGAACGGAATACGAGTGATGTGCTGTATTTTATATAGTGGCAACAACCGCGAAAGAACAAGAGTAAGAGAAATCGACACCGAGAGAGACGGAGAGAAATGGAGACACGACGAAGGAGAACTGTAGAGGAATGACCGTCGTCACTGTATATAAATGTATTGTACGCGCGCGCGTGTGTACATAAGTATATACAATATATATATACAACGTTATAGAAACGAGTACGACGACGAAACAATAGAAATTGCCGGCGGAATATTCCGCTGCAAACGATGCGAATGTCGTTTTCGAGATTTATTTTTCCCACGAGGAGATACCCGAGGTGGCCTATGTGCCGGGTAACGCAGCACTGCGGAGCGCAGCACATTGTGTGTCGGAAAACAGAGGCGGCCGCCGCCGGTACGTATATACTCGTATATATATATACATAAATATAATGTGGAGAATAATACACGGGAAAAGAGAAACTTGGGAGGCCGGACGGGGCAGAGAGGATCGAGAGACGGAATGGCGAGAACTGCGAGAGGGGTTCGGCGGCGGAGAAGGAGAACGGGAGAGAAAGGAGCGGATAAAAAACGACGACGAGAAATGTTTCCGTGGAAACGATGGTCGCCGCCGTACCTTGGCAACAACATGTATATATACGTTTATATATATATAATATGTAGGTGCGGTGGAAGAGGAGGACAAGTCGAAACGGGAAAAAGTCGCGTGCATCACCGCCGCCGCCGCACACCAGTTATCTTTGGTTCTCTTTCGTTTCCTTTTTCCCCCTTTTTTTTTTTTTTATATTTTTTTTATATACCGTATATATCTCTCCGCGTACATATATATATATATATATACCAGTGTATATACTTATTACATTATATTATATACGACTGATATATACGTATATATATGTACCATACTCTCCCGCGGCTATACGATGTAGTAGTAATATTACCGCAAGGCGAAACAATAGTGTGCGGAAAAATAAAAAACGACGACGACGACGTAAAATCCGGTATGCGATACGATCTGTATGATATTACACGCGCGTACATAATATTATTATTACATCGACGCGAAAATATATTATGCGGACCGAGAGTGAGAAAGAGAGGCGTGTCACACAGAACTGGTCGGCGGCGGACACTCCTTGGCGAGCACATTGCAACCACATTGTTTCAGCCGCGTCACATCGTTACGCGTCACACGCAACATCGTCTCGTCTATGATGGGACGGCGAGACTGGAAGATTTTCGCGGGCGAACGGGACAAGCGCGCCGAGTTTGTCGATCTTAAAACGTACTTAAAACGGCACGCGCTTACGGCGGCAAATTTTTAAGGGTTGGTCCACACGCTGTCCGTACGTTTTGTCCGCAGAAAAAGGATCGTTTAATAATAATTCCAAAACGAGTCGCGGCCGCGTAAATCTAATAATGCTATTAGATATAACAATATTATACACCGCGTTGAAACGACATAATAATATTACATTTACCGTTTTTTTTTTTTTTATCAGATAATAACAGCGCGGGGGGGATGAAATGAAAATCTAATAATGCCAGTCGTCATTGCGTTTACGCGTGTTTCTCGCCGCGCGACGCCAACGTAATCCGTCCGATTTATAAACGCGCTCAGGTGTATGTATATTTTTATTGCACTGCGACGACGACGGTGCGCGAGGAATTCGCACCGTCATCCGCCGTCGCGAATAATTGCGTTAAAATTCACCCCTCGGCGCAATATTTCAAACGAATAATCGGCCCAATATATTATCGAAAACGGATTTGCGGGCTCTTTTAAACTCGATTCGTTTATTTACCCGATCGCGTTAAGCTGCTTTTTGAACCGTTCGGGTAATCGCGGCGCGCAGTGGCGCGCTCGGGCGGCCCGCGCCGGGGCCATGCCTTTCTATAAGTCACGGAGACGTTCTTGTTATCAAACGCCGAACGAGGAGCGATGATGTATTTTCGTTTTTTTCTTTTCGCCGTTCGATCGAATCTGAAAATCAACCCGGAAAATATTTCGCCGCCGCATTTCACGCGCGTAAACTCCCCTGAACACACTACGGTTTGAACCCGACTTCCGCGTAACGAACTTCCGTTTAACGATATTATTTTTTATGTGCGAATAATGATCGTTCAAAAACCACCACCCCGAATATGTCGACGAACGCGCGATTGCCGAATCGATAAAAACGACAAGTCCATTTCGCCCACGTTTTGAAATTTTTTACCCTCGGCGGCGTCCCGATATTTTCACATCTATAATTTTCCGAGGTCACGGAATCCGTGGCAATAGGTTAGAGGTAACCCGAGACCGCCGACGCCGTAGATTGGCTTCTCTCGTCAATGTCGAAGCGTTTCGTCAGCAGCGACGGCAAATCGAATTAATCCCCGGCGGCGAAATTATCGATTTGTCGCGTGCGTCGTGTACACACGTAACGTCGCTTACGTGACACGACCCGGTGTGTGGGTCACGCGTGATGTAACGGACGTGTACGCGGTCAACGGGCGGCGAGGACTCGAATTTTGGAATTCGTCTCGTCGGAAAACGATGTTATAAAATTCAAACGCTGCGTCGCCGCGCCGCGCCGCACACGCGAACAAAGCCGCGGGCAATCTGGCCGACCGAACCTATTATGTAGGTCAGATCGAATTACGAACGGAAGTGGCGGTTATATGCAGTCAAAGTCCGCATTGAGCCTCATCAAATATTGTCGACAACGCGTGAATTAAATTATTCGATCGACGACGATAATTTACCAATAAAAAAATATTCCTTATTTTTTAATCGTTTCAACTCTTTGCAGTGCCAACGAAAACTAGTCTCCGTAATTGAGTGAACAATTAGATATCAATTATTAACAATTTAATTCTCAGATTACACTGCACACCCAGGAGCTCCGCGACGGCCAGGACGAAAAGAAAAACGATTGAACATTTTTCCGGGTAAGTCGTGTTGTAAAAAACTGGTAAACGATGTACTCGCGCGGGTGAATTATTGAATTAATAATAAAAATAGTTGAAAAAAAAAAAGGAAAATGCCGTCGTACATATAATATAATATACTTCCTAGAAACCAATTAGGATTACGTAATATACACATTATACGAGTAAAGAATAACGATTACGAAACGTCATTTTTCAGAAAAACTTTTTATTTTATTTTTTATATGATGTGTATTTTTCGCAATACGAATAACAATAACGCTGTGATAAAAGAACGAAATATCGTCTGTCGCGCCGCGCCGCTCACATATTGATATGACATATTATTATGACTGGTAAAAAAAAAGAGAAAAAATTACTCGTAAAATAATATAATAACAAAATGTTCCGAGGGGATTTGTTCCGGACCGTATATTATCTAACTTTGTTATAAAAAGTTAAAAGTATTTCAATCTTTTTTTTTTTTTTGCGAAAAACCTCGCATTAATTTCATTGCGAAACTTTAGACGAAACTTTAATTAAAAAAAAAACCTCCGGTCCGCGGCAAATATTATCGCGACGACGACGACGCAACGGGGAGAATTGATCCGTTTCGAACCCCCGCAGGTGCGGTCGCGCTACACGCGGCGACGACGGTAATAATATTTCCCGCGCGGTAATTTTAAAACGTTGTTCGCGCCACCGCGAACGCCGAAAGACGTGGATTTTATTAACGTCGTTTTCTGCAACGCTAGTAGTCGAAAATTCGTCTCGCCGGAATCACCGGCCAGACGCCTCGAGCTGCGTTCTACGAGGAAGCACAGCGTTCCTTGCGTAGTAGTATTTACGTCGAAAAACCGACGACGACGATTTCCTCCGAACCGCATGAAATTAATTAAGACCGACGTTTTTCGAACGAACGTTTTAAATGTTTCGCGTCTAATGTGCCGTTGTAAATAGTGCTTTATGTATCATCACGTCCGAGGATTTAGACGCCACGTACATGTCGTTACGTGTTTTATTATAAATTAGGGTGTGACCATACGTGCTGTTTTTTTTGTTTTTTTTTCGAGCTCGGCGACGTGTTTTTTCAACTCGAGTCGGACGGCACACGCTTTTCGTCCTCTTCTTTTAATCCTGTACTATTTTTCAACCTCTCCGAAAAAAATTTTAATACAAATACAAGATATAGATATTTTATTTCAAAAGTCGAGTGTTTTGAACGTGTGCTGTCGCGTTAGAATAAAATTATATTTACCATTGTTCACCTGGAACAAGTACGTAGTTTTTCAAACTACAGAGAACAGAGACAAAACGATGTTTCTTGTTTTTATAAATAAAATACAATTTTTAATAAATTAAATATTCGTAAAATCGTCACGACGCGACACTCGCGTCCAATTTACTTTCGGGTTTCGGAGAAAAAAAAACAAAAGGTCACGTACTAACACGCATTCGGGCTCGGTGTTACAATGACAAATAATCAAAGTGTGTCAACGCCGCCCGCTGCGGCTGTTTTTTTTTTTTTTTTAATTTAAAATGTATACTTTAATTTACGTATTAGGTTTCCCATTCACTCGCGGGCTCGAGACCCGCGGGGACTACCTCTTCGGAATTCTGCTGACGCGGTCGATAACGAAGCCCTAGTCGAGTGTTCGTTATACTAAACCAAGTGTTTTTGTTAATACGTTTCTTCTAAAATCATCGCGCGTTTTCTAATTTCCACGCCGACTTGGAATGATTTCAACGCGAAGCACGCGCAAATCGCTTACGACCGATCGACCAAAGTCCAAAACCATAACGTTTTCATTCACTTTGGTCGCGTTTTCGAAACCATCCATTTGGCCGCGGCCGGGGCTAACCCTGTGCGTTTTTAGGGCGCGTTCAATTCGATCGCGACGTCAGCTCGACAATAAACTCGTCGTTAATTTTGCTACCAAAAATTATCTAACCGATGAAAATGAACTACTAGTCGTACGATCTCTCGTTTTCTCCCCCGTCCGGTCGAGGGAATGTTTTTTTCAATTTAGTTTCGCGGAAATTTTCAATCTCCATACGCGCTCGCTCGACACAATACAATACGTGTTATCAAATTATCGGCATCGCGGCGCCATTGTTATCGTCGCTATTAGTAGTAGGTACCCGTCGATCTCTAATCGAGCTAATGAAACGGCGCGCGGCGGCCGGCACGCGTTTGCCGAAGGACCGCTCTCGCGCACGTGCTGCTCTCGCGTATTCCTTTTCAATTTTCACCGCAATCTCCGACGGCTTCCGTTCGCCCGCCGGGAGCGTGTCACCTTCCCTTCCCTCCTGCCGCTCTCTCCGCTCTCCTCTTTACAACAATAATATGATGATATTTTCACGTACACTAAATGGAAATTCGCGCTCTCGCTTTGTGCGCCGCGCGCGTATTTTATTTTTTCCCCCTGGGAAATCGACCGCCGTCGCCGTTTAGATAATTGGCCGCACGGCACGCGTGCGTAAAAAATAAAAAAAATAAAAAAACCATAACGACAACGGCGACGATCGCCGTGAAAATACTATTGAAAAATTCAGAGTCGTACCTGTGGGGGTGTCACCTCCCTCTAGAATATTTGTTTTCGATGACAATTATTATATTATATTTTATATGTTGTATAGATTTTCGAAATCACCCGTCAACACACTTGATAATAATACCACGGGATTCGACTGATTCGACGTCGGGAGAGCGCAGGTTTGTAAAAAAACATTTATTATATAATAATATTATATTTAACGTTATGAGATGTTTTTGTTCGTATAGTGCGCGATCACGATTGCAATTCGCGAGTATGATGTTCGTTTGTAATAAAGCAGGCGGAAAAACTGCCGAGGGTATTTGGAAAACTATATCGTAAGGCTTATAATCCCCGGAGCCCAGTCGTGTTCCCACGCCGCGCCTCCGACGCGTCTTCCGACAAAAGTAGGTAATCTCCTGCACAAACGCAGTTTGTCATCAACTCCTCAACTCGAGCGGGGCTTTATTAAATTAATACAATTCTGCAGGTATATATTTTAATATAAATAAGAAAACGGTTATCGCGAAACAAACGAAATTAGTGTTGCCGGCAACACTGAAATATCGTGGTTTAGTCCGCGTCGCAGAGTACGATAATATTATAAAATCGGTATTTTTGTTGTTGTTGTGAATTCGCAATAGTATGATGCCAACATAACGCGTTGCATTCTGTTTTTTAAACGACGACGATCGGCCTATTCAATATTATTAATTTCTTTACTTTATTTTACGCTCTAAAAAAAACGACGACGGGCGGTCCGGAAATGATTTGTCGATCCGGCTCGAGCCAATATACATAGAGTGTGCGGTCTCCAACAATAATCCCGAGTTAAATGTATACGTACATATATATATACGAGGACGGCGCTTGCGCATACTTGGCCCGGTCCTCCGCGTCAAAACAATCTCGCGATTTATTGTTACTGATGTCATTACGGCGCGTATTATAAATATCGAGTACGGACGATTATCGGCATTTCAGTAAATCACCAACGTAATACTTACACGAGCATAATGGTAATGATAATACGGATTATCGTAAAGCGATTTGACATTATAAAGCGATATTATCCGACGTAAGTACGTTTTGAGTTTTTAATAATATTATAATATCCGTCGCGCGATTCGCCGCACAGCTGACGGCGAGATATTTCAACGCATAGTTAATATAACATTATAATACTATCGACCACATTTCGTTGTCATCGATTCGTGTCATCGTTTGAGAGTTCTTATTTACTCCCGTTCTCGCACTGTTTCGCGAATAATTATGGACACAAAACAGTCGGTTTTTTAAAAAAATAATACGAAAACCGGCAGATCGCGGATTTATCATACGTTTTTTTTCTACGGCGCTGCGAGTGTTTTAATAAAACGATATATTATTGTGTGTCTCCGCCGCCACACTCGTTCGGTTCGATTCAATCCGCCGACCCGCGACCGAGCAAACTGCTGCCGGAGCTGCAAAAAGGATAACTATAATGTATATATACACGTAGGTACTTGCGGCATTCTACGCGCTCGCACACACGTCAAATGATGATTTTTTTATATTTTTTTTTTCATCCTCAGCCACCGGGATTTATATTACGCGCGTATACATTATACCTTTGTTCTCCCGCGGGGACGTGAAAACGTATATAATAACATAACATGTGTACGTATATATATTTTATAATAAAAGCGCAAGTCGCACAAAGAAAACGTCCGATATCTCCGCGCCGCCTCGGGCGATATCTTTTTCGGTTTTCTTTTTCGTCTACGTATACCGTATATAATACATATATTATATATATATACATAAAAGTGTACTAGGTATATTATATATTATAATGTATATATATATACGTCGTACACCCGTCGCGTTTGATCCTTCGCCTCGGGGTTTCGTTCGGCGCTGCCGCGGTGATCTTTTTTTCGAAGGACTTAACGTCATCCGCGGGGACGAACCTGCTGCGCCCCGCGTGGTGTGCGTTATTCGATGGCGACGTGTGCGGAACACGCGAGAGAGAGAGAGAGAGTCGGGCCCTCGGTGAATCCCCTGCCCGCCCATTCGTTTCCCATTAAGCTAATGGAGTGTGCAAGAGTGAAGTATTTGATTAAACGATATATTACGGTTAGATAAAACACGGCGGCGGCGTAACGTCATCATCATGGTCGTATCGCCGCCGATCTCCGCGGAACGATCGGATTTCAAACGGCCGGCAGATATTATTATCGTATTAAAATATATTATATATCATATATATATATATGTTACGGTGAAAGATGAATATTGGTCAATGTCGTCATTCTCCGGTGAATGACGTCTTTTACCAAAATAATTCGATTATGTAGGTAAATGATGTAAAAAACCAGATTTTAAATTCAAATGTACACCTTTCACCGGTGTTCAATTTGCGCTCTTGAATTAAATGCGGAATGTAGAATTGGTTTTGTCACAAGCCCTCTTTTCGGATTTGATTGTTTTACTTGACAATTACTGCATAAACCTAAATATGCCATAACTGCTTCCGTTGTCACATTACAATATTTTGCTTTTAACACAGCCATCATCCTATTTCTACCACCATGCCCTACTGTTAAAAGCTTATTCGGCACTTACACGCTTATTGCTGATCGTTCACACCGACATAAAAGTATTGAACATCATTCGCCAATTAAACTGGGGATTGACGACAATAACCGGGGAATGTCTGCATTTACAACATTTACCAATTTTTAGGTAAATGATGTCATTTACCGGGGAATGACGTCTTTTACCACGTTTACATCATTCACCGTGACATATATATATATATACCAAGTGAAACGCGTTCGACGCGAATCCTTACGACATTAATACGCGCGCGGCTGGGGCGCACACGCTTTTCCGGGGGTCTCCGTGACCGGGGTTTGCTCGAAAATACTACGAGAGCGTGTTTTTCGGAACATTGCGCTCGCGAGATTCACTACTATCGGTACGTCGGGACCGGCACAAAGCGAGTCGTAAGAACG
Organism: Drepanosiphum platanoidis; assembly: GCA_948098885.1. Taxonomy (NCBI): domain Eukaryota; kingdom Metazoa; phylum Arthropoda; class Insecta; order Hemiptera; family Aphididae; genus Drepanosiphum; species Drepanosiphum platanoidis. The sequence goes on from OX402542.1 coordinate 3,274,197, forward strand.
AGCGGAAAAAACTAAACGCGACTTTATTTCGGCCCAAGTGATCAATCGAATTTACACATTTCCTCCGGTTCAAAACGTTCAGCGCTGCGAAAAACTAAACGCGACTTTATTTCGGCCCAAGTGATCAATCGAATTTACACATTTCCTCCGGTTCAAAACGTTCAGCGCTGCTGAAAAACGAATAAAAGTATCGATAGTAACGGTATCGCCGACGGAAATCACAACACGATGACCGTCCAACGGCGGTTTTGAACATTTTTATTTATTTTTTGTTTTCTTTACTCGCCACTACCGCGGGAGCAAACAGTAGTTTCTAATCTCCGCGATTCGTCGTCGTCGTCGTCGTCGTCGTGAACTTTTGCGATCCAGCTGCGCTCGTCGAGTAAACTTTTGCCGTACTCGTCTGTTTAATTTATGTACGCGCCTACAACACGACAGGGGGGGGGTGGATGAATTATATATTATGTGTGAGAGTTTGGGAAAACAATAACAAGACACGACTCGGAGACGAGGAGCCTCGAATAACAAGGAAAAAAGACGCATCGATAAATAATAATAATATCGGTACGTTTTCGCCGTGGATCATTATTTTCTGATCGTCGTCGCGTCCCGTGAACGATGCACGCGCGTCATAACAATATGACGTACCACCATATACGTAAATGCGGTGTAACCGTTGCGGCGAGCCGTCGTCGTCGTGAAGTGCACTCGCAGCGTTCGCGACAATGCAACGGACTGCACCGGTAGTATCACACACATTGTACCGCGCGTGTCTGGGGGACCCTGTTTTTTTTCTCTTTTTTTGTCCTTTTTTCTTCTTCTTCTTCTTCTTCTTCTTCTTCTGTTGTAAAAGAACAACGACCGTGCGTTACGCGCGCACTCGATATAATACATTGTGCCCATTATATCGCGTCGGATGATGCGCGACCGCCTTGAGTGGTTTTCGGGCGTTACACATATATTATCGTCGTTATTATTATTTTCGTGCGCCCCCTCGAAACCGCGACGCGTAAACACCGCGCACAAACCGCACGACGCGTTATTATTATACGAGCGAGTATACAACAGACGACGGCGGCGGTGACATCCACTCTCTGTACACGAACAATAATAATATATATATATATATTATAATTTCACAGGAGGGGAAGGACGGTGACATGTTCTCGCGTCTAAAACAAACACGCGGCGCGAGAAGAATACTCGTCTGGGGCGGCAAGAATATTGGTTTTCGAAGAACTCGACGACGAGACCTATAACCGAATGATAACAATACTGTCTACGAGCACGTCGCGTCGTCCCGAATAGAGCGAGGCGTGTCACGACGAAAAAAAGAAGAAAAAAACGTCGAAAAGTATCGGACAATCGACGCACGGACGAAGATTTGAAGGGGCCCCCCCCCCTTTGGTGGGAGACGGGGATGAAAATAACACCAACTCGCGATTAAATAAACGTCGTCGTTACTTTATCAGGACATGCGTGTAATGTTATACGTATAAAAACAAACGATTGTCATCGATGACATCGCGGTTAGCACCGGAAAATGGTTAGCTCGTACAACAAGGATAGAATTGTCTCAAATAATTTATTATAATAATAACTCGCGCGGACGTGCAATGCGTTGCTCGTCGGTAAATCCGCTTGTATATTACTTTTGTTTTGTTTTGTTTTTTTTTTGAAAACGATTAATCGCTACCGTCCGGGACGACGGCGTGCCGGAAACGTGTAGACACTACAAACGACGACTACGACGACGACGTCGGTATACATACGTATATTTATATATATCGCCGCCCTTTCTTCTCGGCTCGACGAATACCGCGAAACGTCGCGTATTATATTTCATAACGCGCAAATAATCAACTGGCGAATACCGCGAAACGTTGCGCGTTTTATAACGGCAATAATCAACCGGCGGCGCCGGACCCTTTCCGAAGACTTAAGTCGCGTTTCGCCGAAAACGTACGCGTATTATATATCCATAACGAACTCGACAGTAGTCGGCGGGAGGTGCGCGTTCAGCTCTCAGAGTTTACGTTCGAATAATACGGGCCCCACTCGAAATAAAACGAACGCCGGAAAGTCGTCTCGACGACGCGACGCACAGCCGGTTTCGCGATAGCGGCTCGTCGACGGAGAGTGGTTTTTCAAAATGTTTTTTCATTTTTCACTTTTCGTCCCGGCGCGAAGACGCGCATTACATCATAACGATAGTTATTACAAAATAGTGTACGTACAACACAACACGGTATTACCACCCATATTGTTTTCGACGGTAAAATCGATCGCGTAAATTATTATTGTTTTGGCGAATAATACGCGAGCGGGGGCCATTGTTGTTCGCGCGGCCGAACGTCGATAAATCCGAAAACGATACGGTTCGAATAAAATTCGAAAGAATACAAATACGGAAACAAACTCGATCGATTGTTTTTGAAAACCCACCGTTGTATATAATATAACACGATGTAAATTATTAAGTTTCATATTAAATACGATTTAAACGAGAGCAGTGGATTACACGGATAATTAATATCTATTTACGTAATTTTCAGACGGATTGAACGGATGTCAAATGAAACTATTGAAAGATACAGAGTTGGACCGACGACGGCGAGGGAAGCCTCCTCCAGTTGGATCGAAGCTACCCGATTTATTTTTCCAGGCGAGCCGTCTTACGAACGAAACTCACTTACAATTTCGATTCTCCTACACACGGTTAGTCAAACAATCACAATAATTATAATATTACAATTTTTAAATTCGAGCGCGTTGACGGGCCCGGACGTCCTCCTCGCTACAGATATCCACCGCCGGGCGTCGTCTATACACCCGCGATATACGATAACGCACACGTACACACGTCTTATACGCACTTACCTGTATTATTATTGTTTTCGGAGCCCCGGGGAAAAATCTGTTATGCGAGCCGGCTCATTAGCGGCGCACAACAAAGGGACGATGGTGATGGTGCATAAGGACACGCGCATAATGCGCGCTCGTCAAACGACGGCGGCACAAAAGGCTCGCAATACGTTAAATATATATATATATGTAGGATTTTACGCGCGTAATATATATCGTGTGAGGGCGTGTATAGATTTATGTACGTATAAACGTTGTGAGCGAGTTGTACCCTTCCCTCGTATATAATTAAATCCGCGCGTACATAATATTATACCGTACGTATTGGAACAACAGCGCGCACGTCTGTCTGTCTGTACGCTATGATATTATATCGGATGCTCTGAGCTGCAGACGACGATGGCTGCGTGTAGATTTGCCCGCGTAATCGTTCGATTTTAATGATTACCTCCGTCGGCGGCGCGCTTTTTAAAGAGGGCCGCCGCCTTGTTATCCTTATCCCCGCCCGACGTTTGTTCCTCCCTTTGTGCCCGCGTACGTAATAATATGTAGAGCGATAATAATACGATTATATTATAATGACGAGTGTGCGTACTCCTGTACTTGTACACTACCTGCGACGGATACGCGTTCGAGTTTTTTTTTTCTTTTAGTGCGTCGTACACTATAATATAATATTATAATAGAGCGCTCTCCCTTCCGCGTCATCGGCCCTCGCGTCTATCCCGTGCGCTCTCCGTTTAGATTACAATATAATATTACGCGCCCGCTAATGATAATGATAATACGATATTATTATATTGTTATCGACGGCGCGCGCCTCGAATAGCCGATTTTCGCGTCTAATTGCCCCCGCGCGCTCGCGACGATTGCATTACGCCCGCCCGACGACGGGGACGAGACGACGCGCGCGCGCGCGCGCGCGCTCGGTCCATCTCTCATTGTATTATTGTTATTGTTACGTTTATATTATGTACATAATATCATATACGTATATGCGCCGTAATCGGATAATCTGCGACTGCGACGGCAAACTAGGGTAGTAGGAAAAAAATAATAAAAACGGGCCGCGTATTCCCTCTCCGGCGGGCGGCGTTCGCGAACAACAACAAAAAAAACTACGCTAATCATCGCAGCCGTCCGTCCCCGCGATCGGTCGTACTGCCGATTGGACGTGAAAAAAAAAAACCGATTTATAAATAATAACGTCATCGAACGCGCGATCGACGACGACGTGTGCAGCAGGTATTGTAGAGGAGGTAATTGTTGTCGGCGAGTTCCCTTAAACGCTCGGCTCGTTCGTTAAAAAAATAATGACGTCGCGACTATCGTTATCTTAAAACGGATCGCCTTTACCATCACGGATCGCCTAATTATTAACTTTTTATTGAATTTGTCCCCTTCAAAGGCGTTATATTTTATCCGATCGAGATTATTTCCGCGTATTTTCAATCGTTATACCGCGCGCGCGCGCGCGCGTTATTGATTTCGCGTTTATATCGAACTGCGGATTCGAGAGTTTTTCACATCCTGCGGAAACGTTTCCCGGAATTTCGGCGGCCCAAAGCCGCCTTTCTCGACTCCCCTCGCGAGAAAAGTTCCCGGGTCGACTGCGCTATGTTATTATCGGGAATTCTCGTCTCTTATGCGATCCGCAAACGACTCGCACACCGTTGTGTTGTTCGACTTGTCAAAATGACGTGTTGTTGTCGCGTTCTCGTTTTAACACGGATTTACGGCGTAAATATTCGATATTCCGATTATTCACCCAACCCGTAACGACCGGCATTTCGCCAAAGAAAACTCGACGTCAAACATAACCGCGCACCCCGCAGCTATAATAATAATATTGTTGGCCGTTGTTTCGCGAGCGTTTTGCGTCCGTATAATAACAGAACGGCGGGTATACGTCATTACAATAGGTTTTATCATATGATAATATTGATCGCGCGACGGCAAACGATATAAGTAGAGCGCCGCGGTACAATAATCATCGCGGAATTGTACGTTCTGGCTCGGAATCACAATAATAATAATGACGGTATGCACGCAGACGTATTTATATCGTTGCGAACGGAACAATGGACAAGAAAATCGGTACGGAGAGATGGTGGGAGGGGGACGAGAGCGAGGGAGAATAGACAAAAGTTATAAATCCCTCGTAGCCGCGAGCACTTCGCATGCGGGTACTCTTCTTATATATAAAACGGCTGATTATTATAACGTAGTCGCCGAGTATATAATTATTATCGTCATCGCTAATAGATTGTCTCTGTTCAGAGTCTAGTGCGCCCGGAATCGTCGACGATCTCGATATGATATGATCACTGACATCGATGTTATGTTATATCGTTGTCTCGTCGTCGCGGGTATAAATAGGTTTTAAATAGTTCGAAAGTGACGACAATAGATTTGAGAGAGAAATCGACGAATTGAAAATACAAAATAAACAGCGCAACCGAGCGTGTTGAAATTGATTGATACAAGTCTTTCTATTTACCTGTTCGCTTGCTGATTTTTTCGAGCCGCGTCGCGGAAAATCCGATCTGAAAACAAATAAATTTTTCTGTTATCGCCGGAAAGTCATATAAATTTGTTACTAAAATATTCGTGTACTCGCGCGCAATCGTCGGCTCGCCAAAAAGGAAAAGCAAAAAAAAAAATAGCCCGTGAAAAACGAGCGGTAAGAAAAATAAAACTTTTCGCGGGCTGTGACGACGACGACGACGACGACGACGACGATATCGGAGAGCCCTGCCGGCGCGTCCCGCGATAATAGGTATATAAATAATATAATATACTTAGCTCGCGCCGGCGAAAGTATTTACAAACAACCGACGAGCCGGATAATTTCATCATTGTCCTCTCGCCCGCCGCCGCCGCCGCGATATAGCCCGAGAGCGGCGTAACGACCGTACAAGGGGTGCGCGCTAATGTGCAAATCCGATATAAAATTAAGAACCGTGATCGTCGTCGGAGGGAATCATCGGAAAACAAAACAAAAAACCCATCGCCCGCGGCCCCGAATAGCAATGACCCCCGCACCAACCAAACACGGTCGACGTGTATAACCGGATAAAGATGATAATATATTTTTAAGTGATTCGCGAGAGAAGAAATAAAAAACATTAATCCGCGATCGAAGGGGCGGTCGGCGTGTGTGTACGAGTATATACTCGTATATATATATATATGTGTGTGTAGCTCGGACGTGTGTTATTCTAACGTTATAGTTGGGGCCTCGGATTTGCAATGCAAAGTACGCTTTCTCGAGGATACGCGCTCTGGGACAACGTTTCTCAAACTTTTGCCCGGGATCGGTTCGAGGACTCCGAAAAGTAATAATCGTATGTTGTCGACGTGAAAACGGCGCGTGCGATTCTGCGGCCTGTCGTAGCGTATGTTTTTCATTCGTTTATCAATATCAGAGTACGGATTTCAAAGCGATAAAGAAAAAGCCGTGTAAATCTTCCGAAAAAGCATTAAAAACGTGTCTTAAAAAAAATAATTTTCGGCGTTTCGTAAATGACAATCGGTAAGAATCACGGACTACACGGCGGCGGCGTTACGACGAAAACCAAACTGTAATTCCGTATGCCGGCCACGACCTCGGAACACATTATATAATATGAAAATAAATGTTAACATTTCAAATACGTTTATTGGGAACATATTTTGAAAAAAATGTAACTTCAAAGCAACAAAAAAAGTACCCAAAAAAGCATTAACATACAAAAAAGGCAAAAAAAGACAAGCTTTGTTCGCAACTACCGCGACGAATACCCTTGCGTCGATTATTTTTTAACCAAACGTGTTAGAATTTATTTCATTTGCAATACCGAAATAAACCAAGAAAATATCGACAAAACGCAGGTCGCGTTCACTTATCGTTGCGTTGTTCGCCAACCGTATCGTATAATTCGTCTCGGGAGATTGTAAACACGAAAACAAGAGCTCGAGGTTCATATTATATTATCACTCACTCGCAATATTATAATTATTTCCGAAAATCGTTTTTTAAATCAAATTTTTACTCGTTCGCGCTCAAACACCCGTTTTTTACGAACCGATATTATGTTATTGTATGTCTACCCGACACGGTATTTTCTGGCGCGTCGTTTTTCCGTCTGTAAACAGAGAGCGTATCGTCGACGTATCAATATTTTGTCCCTGTTCGCTTCGGGCCGGGCGGCGGCGGCGGCAATATTCGCAGCTGGTGTTTTATCGCATGAATATATCGCGCGAGAGCCACCGTCGCGTCTCGCGCGGGTAAATATTTTTGGCGCCATCGTCGGTGGGCGGCTGCGTGTGCGCGGCGCACCGGCAAAGCGCAAAACTTTCGCGCGCCCGCCCCATCGGCATCCCCTTCGTCGCTGTACCCCCTCACGACCCTTCGCGGCCATCCCTTCACAGTCCCTCGGCCGCCGCGCCATCCACCTCGCCGCCGCGCCAGCAGCCCGGGGCTTGAAAAGGAAAAAAAAAAAACTAAAACAAATATAATATATATTTCAACGTCCGCCAGGTATACGCCGCGGCGGCGGCGACGACGACGACGACGACGACGACGTTTTCGCGATTTCAAACGTTTTTCGACGTCTCCCGTCCGGAGTTGTCCGATTTTTAAACGTCTTCGTTGAATATTGTGTTTAATTTTGTTTGAGAAAAAAAAATTAAAAAATTCCAGCGGAACGCAAATAAATATCGAAGTAGTACAAATCGAACGGTTTTTTCTTTTCTTTTTTCAAACCTTATCCGAACCGCGTTTTTTTCGTAAATATTTGTTTGACGTTCGTAGTTTACAGTTATATCTCGAATCCCGTATAAAGATACGTTTTTTTCCAAGTTGTCGCAGTTAATAAATTACAACTTTTCGAAACGCCGCTCGTGGCGCGCAGTCGTAACTGAATCCTACCCGCCAGCCAGCGTGTATTTCGGTATATAAAGGACGTGCTTTTGTCTTTTTTTTTCTACCAGGAATGCCGTCGCCTAAAAGAACTCATATTCTATTCCGATCCGAGAATTTTCATTAGACTAAAAGAACGAACTTGTAATAAAAATATAGGAAAAAAAACAAAATAATTAATAAAAAAAATCGTTCGGTACATACTCCACGGTGGTGGATCGCATTTTTTAACTTTTTTTATTCGATCGAGTCTGTTTTGTTGAAATATAACATTGAATAAGTTTCGGATCGTCGTTTGCGAGCGATAATGATCGATATCGTCGTATTATTTTAATTTCGTTTAGGACCGTTGAAATACTCACGGAATCGCTTTGAAATCGTAGCAATAGCTAGATAGTGTCGCGCGATAATAACGTTGCCAATGGCCGGTGATAGTCGCAGGTGTTATTCGTTAGTCGCGCGCCACCCAAAATCAGTTTGGAAAATCAGTTTCAGTTTTCAAAACACCCTGTGCATACACGATACACGTAAATGTATATAATATTATATTATCGTATATATGTATATACGCGTAAAGGATTCGCGCTTGCGCTCGCGAACAAATGTATATATATACACACTGGCGCGGCGGGGGAGAAGGATATGCCCTCCCCTCCCTCCTCCCCCCCCCCACACACACCTACACCCGAGTCCTTTGCGCGCAGACGATGGCGTTATCGAATAAACACTGTGGCGCGGCTTAAAACCCGTGATGTGTCGTGCGAGCGTGTGCGGGCGTGCGTGTGTGTGAAAACGCCCAGCTGCCGCGGCCGTTGCGACGTGACGCGCGTCTGATGTGCGGGCCGTCAGTGTACGGTTTTCAGAGTTGACGGCGCGATTAATTAAACGGGCGCGCGGGCGACGAGAGATTTACCGTCCTCGACGAAAAAAAATTCCGTCGCTATGCCGCGATTTCGGCCGCCTGTGCCCGAGAAAAGGACAATCCCGACGGTTCGGTTCGATCGAAATTTCGTCATTTATTAGTTTCGTAAAAATACGTTTTCATCGACGATTTCTCGCCTTAATTTCTATCAGTAAAAAACAGTGGGACGTTCGAATTTTACAATCGTTCGAAAATTTAATTTTGACCATATCGGGTGCTAATTATTTCAGTTTTTATCAACGGACAAAAAAAATCGAGAGCGACGCGGCACACGTGCCAGTGCCCGGTTTACGCTCAGGCTCTGAGCTCTTAAACATTTTTAAGGAACTTTGACGCGTTTAAATCGTTATAAAAACGCATTGCACTTGACATTCGATCACTGTTTTTTTTTTTATATTTTACATTTTAAGTCGAAACAGTTTTTCCGAGAGGGAGGACGACATTTTAGAAGGACGTTCTAAATCGGGCTTTTTATCGCCCGGCCGGCGCCCACGTATTTCACCGAGTGCGGCCGAAAGTCAAGTGTTAACCGGCCGATTGTTTACACACAACACACGCGCGCGCGCGCGCGCGCAAAACGTTCGTCGCGGCGGCGCGGAGGTCCTCCGAAAACACAAACACGCACAGCGGCGGCGGTCCATTTCGGCCGGTCTATCGATCTGTCGTGTCGTCGAGAGGCCGTGCGGGCGCGTGCGTGCGCGTGTGAGTATATATATATACATAAAAGTAAATATACGCGCGACCGCTCTCGTCGTCCTTTCCATTAAAAAACATTACCGCCCGCCTCGGAAAGTTTTTATATTTTCCCCCGTAAAACACACGACTGTAACAACAACAACAACGCGACACACACGCCGCACGCGCTCACACGCAACGCGGCACGCGGTCGTTTTAGTGGGTTTTTATTTATTCAGTGTCGTCGTCGTCGACGTTAAAGTCTCGTCGCTCGCGCCGAGATCGAACCTCCCGCGACATCGGTTAGCACTCTCCACGCGCGCGCGCGCGCGCGCCCGTTCGTCGTAAACAACACGTGCTGATGCTTTTTTTTCCCGCGCCCGCACACACACCCGCGCCGCGGGACTTTCCCCTCGTCCTTCGTCCTCGCGCGCCCGGGTTCAATTAACCAGAACAAATGGAATCAGTTGCCACGCTCGCCGCCGTTAGCTAAACAAATAAACACGGCCGCCGCCGCCGCCGCCGACACCCTCGTCGTCGTCGTCGTCGTCGTCGCAGTCGTGTTGTATTCGTTGCAGCCGCCACTGACTGCTCGCGCTTAAATACGCGCGCAAAGGACTCGCACGCGCGTATACCATTACGCCGTCGCCCCTGTCGAGAGGACGACCGCCGTCGCCGCCGCCGCCGCCGCCGCCGAGGGGTCGCAGTGATCCCGGGGCGGCGTGAAAAAGTTATGTGTACACGGCCGTTAAAAAAACGCGCGATCCTGCACGTCCCGCGATGTCCTGCGGCGGTGTTTGTACGCGCGCGCGAACAAATAAATACACGCGTTGTTTGCGCGCTCGTGTAAATACACGCGCGCGCCGCTATGATAATCTGGTGGCGGAGTGGGGTGGGCACCGGAACGATCGCCTCGGGGCGGCAAAATTTAAAACCACTCGGAAGCGGCAAATATTCGTCTCTCCGATCGATACGTTTTTCTAGCAAATTCCATAATTCCGATGGGAAATTTCGTCGAGAGTAAAACGGTTGTGTAAATCGATCGATTTGACCTCAAAAATGCTACGACGTCACGAATACGTATCGCTGAGCAATTGAAGAAAAAACGGCCGCTAGTTCGTCGAATCTGACGGACACTATTATTATAATATTATAGTTGAATAATCAAAAAGGAATTTAACGATTTGTAACGCGTTTTACCATCGGTTTCCACATAAAACGTTTTATCGATTGCGTGTTTCGTTGTAGGCGTATTTTATTTTTATTTTTTTTTTTCGAATAAAATTCCCAAAACCGTAAAGTCAAGACATCCTTTTCCGCGAAAATCATAATAGGATTTCGTGTGATTTGATTAAGTCCGGGCGGTCGAATCGAGAAATTGCTCGGGCGGAGGGGGGGGGGGGAAATTAAAAAGTTTTTAAAGTAAATAATCAAGCCCGAAACCGTGCAGCCGTCGCGTCGTTATCGTGATATTTTTAATATATATATTTTTTATTTTTTTCCCGCGGTACGTATTGGCTGAAAAAAAAAAAAACGGACGACGTTTATGGGCTTATAAATACGAAAACACAAAAGTTCAACCGGGCGACGGATTATCAACGCGCCGGTGCAGACGACGAATTTCGTGCAAAAAGAGCTACGTCGATCGTCTTACGATTTCACGTCGGCCTCGGACGGACGGACGGCGTTCGAACTTCAAAATCTTTAACTCTCAATAATTATCGTCCGCCGTCAAATTGGTGTGGGGCATCAACGCTGGTAAATGAACACATTTTTTTTTTAAATTTTTGACGTATTATCACGTACGGATAGATCGCGAGGCGGCGGCGATAACACGTCGCGTATAATATACACATTATATTGTGTAACACTGCGGCGAAAAATAAATTGAATAATCGATCGGTCGCGCGGCGGCGGCGACGCGGAGGTTTTGTTTTCCCTTTTCGAAAATCGAAATCCGGTCGAACGGAGGAGGGACAGTTCGTTCAGCGAACGTTGACGGAGAGATTATATTATTATTATAATGTCGTCGCCACGAAGGGAAGCGCGGAGACGAGGCGGAGTTGAAAAAAAAAAAACGCGCTTAAAAAGTTTTCAATAGTCGTTGAAAACTCGATTTTAACGACTATAGAATGCACGCGCAGGTATAATACGTATAATAGAGGCGTCGAAAGAGATAGAGACGGGAACAGAAGTTTTTTTTTTTTTTTTTTATACACTTATTAATTATCATATTATATACGCCGAAGGTCACACATTGTAATATATAAATATCGCGTCGGATTCGTTCGATTTACTGAATTTTTATCGTCCGTATATTATATAATTATACGCGATTTAATCCGTTAACTATGTTTTTTAACGCGCGCGCGCGTTTATAACGTGCAGTGCGCGCGCATATACGAATAATTATTATCATCGGAATAAAACTGTTTGTCTGAGTGAAATAAATAAGAAGGCAAAAATGAAACGCTGACGTCGATTATAAAAACGATATGTCATGCATCGATAATAATAATAATAATAATAAAAAAAAACCCGTCGAAAACCGCGACGTTCGACCGTGCCAAAGACTTTACGTTATAGAATATATTATTACACGTGTCGGTTTTCACGCGTACGGCGGCGGCGGCGCGGCGGTATAATGATATAAAAGAGCTGTTGTGCGGTGGCCGTGTCAGTCGTCGTGTTATTATCTTTTTTTCTCTTATTCCAAATTATACGGCGTTCGGATGGAAAAACAGAACGTTATGTATAAAAAAAAAACAAACCCGATCGATTTTCGAGAGAAAAGCAAAAAAACTACACGTACTTGAAAATCTTAACCTTACTTTCAAGTGAGACGGAAAAACGTGCGACGGTGTTTTCGAAATAAAAAAAAAAAAAAATCATCGAAAATGTCATCGACGGGGAACAGCGCGCAAACAATTACTGTTTGGAAAAATCGCTATCAACCAAAGGCGAACACGGTTGGATTTCCCAAAGGAATTTGATTTCAAATCGTCATAGCGTTGTAGTGACATATCAAAAATGTATAATTAGAAATTCAACAGATTCCGGTAAAGTTATGTGTTATCTAGGCGAATCCGAAGAGAGGCGAAAAAATCGAAATCTTTCAATGTGCCTCAAAGGTCGTCGGCACACGTACAGATAAACTTACGGTATATCATGAAAAAATCCCAAAAAACGACTGCAATCGTTCGTCCGCGACTCGTTTTATTTAACGAACCGTCTGTGCGTGACACGATCGATCCGCCCCGTCGACCGAAGCGCAAACGACCCAAAGTCCTCCTCTATAAACGACGTATAAATCCCAAACGGACGAAACGTAGAAATATCATAATATGTGTACTTATGACTAATGTACTCGGCGGAATATACCTCCTTCGTTCAAGTCACCCGGTCGTTAAAATCGAAAAAAAAAAAAAATAAAACAACAAATAACGATTTTGTAAATTCAGAAGGAAAAAAGTTATTCGTTTAAATCGGGGGGCGACGTTTCGGGTTTTTGAAGCCATTTTGAAACTATTTCACCGTATATTGAAATAGAGGAAGAAATATTTTTCGGAACGAGAGGTCGACCGACGTTATTACATGGTGTGTTTTTCTCTCGTTTTCTACAAAACGAATCGGATTCGAACGTATTTACGACGTCATATTATACGAGTGCGCCGCGTCAAACGAAACACCACACCGACACGATATGATAATAATAATACGCGTTTTGAAGAGAATATAAGGATCCGTCAAGACGAATATAATATTGTACGCGCGTTCGTGCCGGAGGCGAGGCGGCGAGATCGGAATGTCCGACGGAAAACATTCGTCCCCCGACACCTGCTGCAGCGATCGTAACGACAATAGGATTCTTTCGGCAGTGCGAGTACACGCGGAGATCATAACCACAATAAGGCCGCGGCACAGATACGCATCTATAGATCGATGGGTATTTTTTTAACAAATAACTCCTGTCGTAGAGCTATTTTCAACACGATCGAAATGTAATAAAAGTCGCCTCTCGCCTTTCTCTTACGCCTTTCACTCGCTCTTTTTCGATATTCGAACAACGTTCCGCAAACGCCGCCGCGGCGCGTTCGCGGAGAATCGCCCGGACCCCTCGACGGCAGGACCGCGCGCGTTTCGGGCGGTTCGCCCGTAACCCCTTAACAGCCCTCCCGCACACCGTTACCTCCGACGCCGCCGCCGCCGCCGCCGCCACCACATGTGCGCCACTGATCAATAGTCGACGATTTCGTTATCGTCGCAGGTACGTACGGCGCGAAAGGGCGAGACGAAAAAACAAACGGGGGACAAAAAAAAAAAAAACGAAACGAAACGAGAAAAAAAGCGCAATATACGCGGATCATGTGTACGGTATAATGCGCGCGCACGGGGGCTTAAATCGCTACGGGGAAATGATTTATGAATTTATTTCACGCGGTAATAATATTATTCTCGTACGATATCGTAGTATTTATAATATACGCGCTTGGTTTTTTTTTTCCCCCTTGAAAAACGACGACGCCGCCGCCGCCGCCGCCGGAGAGTTTCGGGCGATCGAGACCCGACCGCGACGTGTCGAACCGTATAATAATAATATCACAACGTCTATATTTTATTATATAATAATGCCCCGCCGGCATTATATTGTAACGTATATTATATATCGACCGAACTAGAAGGCTCTGTTTGTGCGGCGCGAGCGACATTATGACGCATAATAATAGACAGACACTCGGCAATTTAATATTCCATCGACGTTTAAGGTCGTGTTGTTCGCGAGTGACAAGATTTTTTCTCCGACGAAGAAAATCGTCAAAATTCGAGTGAAAACTTTGAAAAATCAATTTTCAACACTCGAAAAACGTAACATATTATACCAGTAGTTACTGATAACAGCGCTCCGACGACGCCGTCGTCGTGCCGGCCGCGATAATCCGGAAACTCGTCCGGAACGCCGCCGTAATTCTATTCACGCGCGCGTCACCGTCTCCAGCGGTTTTCGTCGCAAACTCCGCAAACACACAATGAACGCGTAACGTCTATCGCGAACTCTCCCGGCTGCAGACTTGGCAGGGAAAAAAGCGCCTTTTCAACGGGTCGATAAAATCCACGCGGTTATGATTCGTATTAGTCACGTGTGGTTAATTTTAGCGAAAAATTGAAAAACGAAACAATTCAAACGCACATTCATGATTTTGTTTCAGCCGGGCTCGTGAAACGATTTGGGGACCGGTAAATTTGGAGGTTTTCTCGGCTCAAATCTCGTTTCGCTCCCCCCCCCCTCCACGCGAATATAATAAAAAAACGCCTCCGATCCGAAGACTGAACGCGCCGCCAGAAAACTCGGACCCCCGGCCGATGTTTTCTACACGGAAATTCGATATAACATAATAATAATAACGACGTAGTACTGCGGCGGACGTCGTCGTCGTCGTCGTCGTCGCGATAATCCGGAAACTCGTCCGGAACGCTGTCATTCCGTATACCATTCGGTCCCACGCGATCCTGCCGCCGTCTCGGGCAGTTTTCATCACAAACTCCGGTCAGAGGTGTGCACGCACGCACCGTGCGCTTTCGAACGGTTAAATAATACGTCGTAGTGACGTCGCGACAAATTATGTATAACACACACGAGGCGCGTACGTTAAGGAATCGTCGTGTCGAAGCCGGTCGTCATACGACACCGGTAATCTTCTTATAAAAATATACGTGCGCTCGCGCGCGCGCGCGCGCTCGCGATCGCGCTCCGGAGACGATTTTATCATCGGAGTGTTCGAACGGGTTATAATCTTCGGGGCGACGGCCATTTTGTGTGCAAGGACACGGCTCGGTCACCCGAGATTCTCCTACAGGTGTGGTCTTCGCCGGCAGATCGCCTACACGGGTCCTGCGCGCGCGGTGGCGATAGTTTCACCTTTTTTTTTTTTTTTTAGTTCTATTTCCCACGTATACGCGCGTCGTCTGTCACGCTCGCACGCACTACACGTACACGTCTTTTATCGTTATTTCGTTCCCCCCCCCGTTGTCCCCTCGCGCAACTTCTGCCGCGATAATAAAAATATTATATTATATTTCTCGTCCTTTTTTAGTATACATATATAAGAGAACTTATTGCCTCCGACGACGACGCGCGTCACGCGATTCGTGAATATTACGACGACGACGACATAATATTCTCGAGTTACGGGGCGCGGTTGCACGAGGAAAACCCTCTTCTTCCACTCGCCGTCGCTTCGCGTAGGGATTTATATTATATACATATATATATATATATATATAAAGCACACGTACGACTCAACCGCACACAACGTGTCGCGTTTCCCAGGCTGCGCGTGAGGACACTATATATACATATAAGCGCTTCTTCTCGGGCCGTGTGAAACGACACACAAGGTCCACGAACGCGCGCGCGCGCGCTCTCATATACGTACGCGAACACGACTATATTATATACATACACACGCGTGTATATATATATATTTATATATGTATGTGTATATAGCGAAACGAACCGCTGTCCGACTAATCCTCGTCGTCGTCGAGATGTATAAAAAAAAAAAAAAAAATAAAATAAACTTTTCAAGAGTGTATGCAGAGCGTACGGGACGTCGTCGTCGGTACATGGCCGAAAACCGCGACATATATATTCGTTTGCGCCGATCTTTTTCCCCGAGTCGCGCGTTGTACACGGAAACTTCACGAAAACTTCACGGAAACCAATCGGTAAATGAGAAACATCGTATATTCATTACTACGCGCGAGACAAATCGCGCGGGCAGGTGCTCGCTCGGGGCCCGCGTTTAATATCAAACAATATAATATTTAACACGCAAACAAATATTTACGTAAAAGCGGACGAGTGGCCGAAGGATTAATTATTTGCAGTTTTGCGCGTACAAAGTGTATGCTAATACGGGGCTGTGCTCATATATGAGGTCTCGCAAGTCGGTACATGGAATCGAGATTGGTTTCTCGGAGAGTGAAAAGGGACTCTAAAAGGTCTATAGTTCGCGTCTACAAGTATCCGTATATATGAAAAAAAATAAAATAGTTTCCGCCGGACTCGGTACACGGTAACGCTTCACGCGCGTACTAGCTGTACGTATAGGCGCACTAGCAAAACTTAAAGCCGGTCGTTTGGAGCTTTCGACGTCGGCTGCAATGTTGGTATTCCGGTATCGTTGTGCGATATAAAATAATATATATTTTACGTCCCGACGCGGCGGCACGACAGAGTCTACGATTATTATTATTATTATTGCTATTATATTATATATAAATTTACGTGTATATCCTATACATATATCTATATATATATATCGAAGGGATCCGTCGAGGACGTCGGCACGGACCACTCGCGTCGCGCCCGTAAGTAGTCCTTTAGCGGAGAGACGAGAGCTGTGGGGGAGGCGCAGCGAGTTGATCCGCTTAGTGTATTGGGAGACAGCGGCGATGTACTCGTGTACTCTTCCGAAATCCAACCCCTCCGACCGTCTGCACGCCACATCAACCGTCGACGTTCCTTGTAAAAACGAATATTTTTTCCGGTTTTTTTTCTTTTTCCCCGCTCGTATTTCCCTTCAGGGACCGCCGGCACGACGACGACGACGACGACGACGACGACGTCGAGCGCAAATGCGGGAAATGGGGAGCGCGTGTACGACGCGCGTAGTAGTACGCATCATTAGCGACGACGAAGACCAACGGCGGCGGGTAGTAAAAGGACCAGGATCAGGACGAGGGCGCGCGCGGGCAAAGTGGAAAAGGACGAGGAGAAGGCGCCGGGAGAGGACGCGAGGGGAGCGGAGGACGCGAGGGGAGCGCGCTTTATAAATTCATGTAGTTTATATATACCTGCGACGCCGGCGGCGGCGAGTAACAACGACGATTGTTTTATACCGCGCGTGTACCGGCAAAATGCAGAATTCGCGGTATACGCGATGCAACAACAATAATAAAATGAATAAAATATGATGTTTGCGAAATATAAATTATCCCGTACGCGCAGAGAAAAACAATATTCGTTCTTTATCGTACGTCGTATATTTTCACTGTAAACACGACGTTATAAACTCGAATTTATTTATATACTCGTACGTATATATACGTATATGACACGTTGTATTGTACAAAGCAATTTTCGTCGTGAAAACCGTTGTCGCGAAAGGCGCGGATTTAATACGAAAACGTCGGCGCGTATATTATATAATATAATAGGACGAACTTTAGTATAGTATCGTTTTTTTTATTCCTTATCATATAATATGCGGTTTCGAACGAGACGAGAAGTGAAAAACGGAAAAACGTCCGGTTTTTTTGTTGTTGTAATTTTAGAAAGTAGAGTGTTTTTCTCTTACAATTTCTCGATTGGGTCGCGTCATTTAATTTTTTTCTTTTTATTTTATCATATTTTCGTCACCCCAGAGAAAAACCTCGTGATTTTCGCACGTATAGCGATCGGTTATTATCAGTATAATAGGTTACATAATGATAAACGATTATAATAGTTACATAAGTTCGTTACGAATACGTAATTATATTTCGACGACAGTATTACGTGTGTTTTTGCGTGAAATCGGAAAGTTACGTCATTCTAGTGACCAATGATGCCGTCTCTGCGCGCGCAAACCAACCGGTACCGATCGAGCGACTCGCGAAAACACAGACGACCCGACAGTCTAGTGTCGACAACCTTCCGGAAAAGGTCCTCTATAGGTTATATTTTAACAGTGCGGTTTTAACGTCGTCGTTGTCGACCGTGTGTGTTCGTATTTTTATCTCGTCA
This sequence comes from Drepanosiphum platanoidis, assembly GCA_948098885.1. Taxonomy (NCBI): domain Eukaryota; kingdom Metazoa; phylum Arthropoda; class Insecta; order Hemiptera; family Aphididae; genus Drepanosiphum; species Drepanosiphum platanoidis. The sequence goes on from OX402542.1 coordinate 3,292,350, forward strand.
ACTTTTATCAGACTTTTCTTCGAGTCGTGACATTTTATATTTCGATCGTCTTTTTTTTTTTTTTTTCGAGTGATTTTCGTGCGCGCGTGTGTCACTCGTACTCGATTTGTTTCGCAAGCCAACACGGAACACCGAACCTCGACGGCAAACCACCGAGAGGCTGTAAGTAGAACCGATTATAATATATTTATTCACAGTCTATATAGATGGGTAGTAGTGGGTCATAGGCTCCGACAAGGGGTAGCCAAGGGCTACCCTCCCCCCCCGCGCCTTTTTCCATGACAAAATCATATTTTTGCCGCCCTAATAAAAAAAAAAAACGTGACTTTTGCACCAGAAACGTAATAATTACGTAATAAATTTGATGTCATAATAATCTCCACCGAGCTCATTTTTATTTAAAAAAAAAAAACATCTGTTAATCGATTACATTAAACTTTTATTGTTTTATTAAACTCTTTTAAATTTCGTTTCATTATCATTAATTATTTATCTAAAACTAGTACTTATAATTACCAGTTAAAAACAAATCGTAGAAGTTATTTAACAGTTTTAAAATGAGTTTGAATTAATATAAATGTTTTGATTTACAACAAAAACAATAATTAGTCGGAATTTTTCGCTGGGTGTGCAGACCTGGGCCTGCGATGGGAAAATAAAACTTTTCAATTATTTTAAGGATTTTTCAATAATAAATATTTAAAAAAAAAAAAAAACACTGTAGTTTGTAGATTTAATCGAACGCGACTTGTTTTGAAAACTGAAAGAATTATTCGAATTTTTTTTTATGATTTTAAAATTTAAAACGAAAAACCGTTTGGTGATAATTTTTTTGTACAAAACATATAAAACAAAATTAATTGAATAATGTTTAGCGATCAATACTAAATGTATGACAATGACAAACTATATAAAAAATAAAAATAAAAAAAAAATAACAAATGAGTGTTGCCCGGAGTATATTCGTTCATTATTATAATAATTAAGTTATTGCGAAAGTTGTTACGACCGCGATTTCGTCATCGGATGTATATTTGTATTTATATTACTCGTATTTTGAATATTCAATAGTTTCGACGAATTATTCTGGTTTAATGATAATTATACTCTGTTCTCGTGATAATTTCGTATTTCAATTTGCGTACGGTATTTTTCGGACAAAGGAGTGAATAAAACGCTCCGAATTTGAAAATAAATGACGTCGAACGGTTTTAGAGATTCGTAAAAACTACGCAGTAGGCGCGTGTACGTTTTGAATTAAATACGATTAATTACCAATAGATAAAACTAAACGGTCCTGATTTTTTTTCACGGGGTTTCTCCACGTCCGAGTATATTTCCATAAATCGCCGGCCGGCAGTCACTATTGTCCCGGAAAAGACGTCTTATTACGCGTTTTGGCGAATAACCCGCGTACGCGTACATGTATACCGTATTCTAGACCTAAACACAAAACCCTTTATACGCCGTTAACACGACGATCCCGGTGCTCGAGACTTTCCGCGGTCGATGCCATTGAATTTCTCGCGTTTTGTGTATACGATAAACAATAGAATCCGGTCGTCGTAAAGCGCGGTAGTACATATTATACAGTGTGTGTGTGTGGGTAGGTATAGCTGCGCGCTGCTTATGCCGATGCATTTTCAATATCAAATATTATTATCTCGAGTGGCCGACACGCGTATTTACATTGCGAAATAATACGATAATAGGCGGCGACGGTACGAACACGAGTGTTGTACCCTAAACGCATAATATAATATATATACTTCGGGCGCATTATTATATATAGTACACGGTAAAACTCGTTGCAGATTTCTTCTGCTTTCGCCGCCGTCCGACCGTCGGCAGGTATATACTACTACGTAAGTAGACGACGCGATATACACGTCGTAGTATCTCTAGAATCGTCCGATCGCGCCACTGCTGCCACGCAGGTTTTTCTAATAAACGTCGTCCGCTGTTCTCCGAAAACCTCTACGCGCGCATTCGGCCTAGGACGACGGGCGACCGGTCGTCGTGAATCGGGCGTCTTTCGTGGCGAAAAACGTCGGGAAAAAATCAGACGTGTAATACTTTGTAATTAACGCTCGTGTGTCGTTTTGATGCTAGAAAAACTATGTATTTCGTCCTATTTGTTTCGAACGAGTTTCGATAAGGTCGAAAAAATTTCAGTACATAAATATACAAAATAATAAACATAAACGATGTAATATTATAACGCGCGAGACCTATACGCGACTACGCGGGTGTTTGTATTGGGCACAATTTTCAATTATTCATATTTTAGAAAAAATGACGTAAATTATCAGAAAAACGGTTTCCGATGATGTGTATTTCGGCGCGATACGATTGAGAAACGATTGGCCCCGACGCTCCCCCCCCCGCCGAGAGAGCACGGTAAATATTATCGTTGTTATTGAATTTTTAATATTTTTTTCCCCCGTCGCGACGTCGAGTGCTCCTCCGGTGGCCACACGCGGTCTGCACAGCCACTCGTCGCGGACAACGGTCGTTTTATTACTTGGCGAGAGCTTGTTTACTGTTTTTTTCCCGCTTTGTAGGGCCGAAAATCGCCGCTATCAGGCAGAACACTCTGCCGTCTTGTCGCGAATTTTTCGGCGGCGGCTTGATTATTTCACTCTACTGGAAATTGTGAATTTTCGCTCGTATTCCAAACGTTTTCCCGATATTCTCGAACCGTTGTCGTCATTTTGTGGCGAATATGTTTTTGAAATTGAAAAATTTTAACGCATATTTCGATGCACACTCTGCCAAAAAAACTTTATACATGAAAACTTGTCGATTTCGACCGTGTCATATTCTCGCGTTTTGTTTCAAATTCTACGGGCCGCGGGAAAAATTCGCGACCGGATTATATTATTTACACGCGCCGATCGCTATATTATCCGTAAGCGAGCGTGCGATATTCATCCCCGGGTCGGGTAGATTTATGTAAAAAAGTTTCTCGCGCCGACACGACGCGCGTAATACGCATTACGACGAATTATACATTTATTATACGACGAGACGTGTACGTGTGTTAATCGTCGGGTCGTTTTTATTCTTATAAATACTCGCGAAACGTGTTTTTTTTTTTTTTTTTTTGCTCTCCACTCTGGGTTAGCGAAAATGCTTTTAACGCGACGACGAGAATTTACGAAAGTTTTCTCGCCGAGAAACACACACAGTGTTTGCAAAAAATTGCTTATTCATAACGAACACAGTGTTGTAAAATTAATATTTAATATTCTCCGCTTATAGTTTACAATATAATCGCGAACGTTTCGATAGAGAATATACTTCGGTGTATAATATAATATTAATACTTGCATTACGCTCGAAAATAAAAAAAAAACAAACACTCTGGTCTGTTATAGTCGCGTCTATATAGTAGCTGTTTTGTAATTATTCTACTCTTCTGGAAATTAATGAAATTTTTGTCGCTCGTGTTCCAAATTCGAATGAAAAAATCGAAACGCACATTTCAATTGTTTTTAATGCGACAACAAAATCGTTATTATTGTAATCGTATTCCATATAATCTCGTATTAAACTGCGCGCGAAAAACGATTTAAGGATGTTTTTCTCGCGCTGACGGACTACGTCTCGGCGTTTGCGTCAATCGATAACCGCCGCCGCCGCCGCCGCCGCCGCCGGTCCTGCTGCACAATCGAGTAGTTTTCCTTTCGACTCGCGAACAATAGGTGCACATCCGGTGTAGTTGTCGCGTCGCGCCTCGTAGCGGTGCGCGGCGTTTGTGCGCGTATTACGCAGGACGAGCCACCCGAAACGTCAAATTATTATTAAATCCTTGACCGCGCGGTATACCGCGGGACCCGCCGCCGCGGTCGGCGGCGGCGCCGGATTTTATTTCGCACGCGTATAATTATATTAAATCGCGCGATTTTCCAACCGGCCGACGCGTCCGATATAATATAAAAATAACTATAGAACACAAAATATCAGCTAAATACTAGCAAAACTTCACTAATAATGACATACTTAATAAAGCAATTTTTTATGGCCCGCACAAATGTGGTTAATTTTTCTTTCTTCCTTTGTTCGAGATAATATTTTTCATATAATTTTCAATATTATTTCATTCATTTTTTCTTTATAAATAAAATCTAATCTAATCGTTAATAGTTTATATTATGTTTATACCATAAAGTTATATAGTCGGTTTAATCAATAAAATTATTATTATTGTCTGGTGGAAAAATTAACTAATAAACTCGCAGGCACAGAAATCGCATTAATTTACAAATTTACAATATTGTTTATTCGATTTAATTTTTTCCAGTAAAATTTTTATTTTTTTACACTCGCATTTCCATGTAAAATAATCAAATACAATAGAGCAATACAATTATTAGTATTATATCATTTTGTAAAAATTTTTTTTATAAATGTGGCCCTTGATGAACGATTGAAATGAAATATGCATTATTGCAATGAAATTAATGCTATTATCGACGTTAAATATAAAGAAATTTCTATAAACTATCAACAATTATTATCATTCTCAATGCATTTTGAAATTTCGAATTTTGGCCAGGTTTTAGTGCAATTATCCCACTGTGCCACGTGATAATATATATTATTAGGACCCCGGAAGTTTATGCGCTAAAAACTATATCAAAATATGCATTTAATTTTTTTTTTATTTTCAAACAAATATTCATAATATTCTGTCGCGTCCGTTCACATGACAACCGGTTAGAAACGATACAACTGTGCTTCTAGTAATTGATCAGTGTTTTTTCTACTTGTTAACGATTTCTGTAATTTACTTAGCTTGAAAACGTTAGAATCAAACCGAGAGTGAGTTTTTTCTTCATAAACGAGTAGATACAATTTTATCGTTACATTTCGAACGTCACACATTATAAGTACGTAGGTAGGTACGACTGGAATGAATCGTTTAAGGATCGCGCGTCTCTAAGAATTTGTAATATCGTAAAAAACGATCGAATTCAGAATAGATTTCCTGTTGTTATTTTATTTCTTCCTTACACGCGTCGTCCTATATTATTACGTTACCACACGTATAATGCGGAGCAATCGGTCGACGACGGAACGATGAAAAAAGCTTTTTGACATTTTTCTATAAGACGCTGCAGTATCGCCGGGCGATTGCGCCCGCAACGCCCCCTTGCCCCCCTTTGGCGCCGTCGCAATCGATCGAGAACTGTATTACTGTACAATAATGGGTTTGCAGTCGACTCGATAACTCGGGGTTATCGCATTATATTGCTTTTACAACACTATACCATTACAGCGACGATGATAATACCTATTATTATACCGTGGCGACGACGACGACGACGACGATGACTCCTCCGACGACGGAATATCGAACATTATCATAATCGTTTATAGGTTATATACTCGCATAATATATGACTAGGGCGCGGATTTCAATACATAATATGTTAATTGCATCTTTTTTTCCGAACGTCCTAAAACGATTTACTTATTTCATACGATCGCATCGAAGAGTTAAAAAACCGAAACTTTTATCTAGCATTTTTTTCTTGAATAATTAGAACTCGTTTTATTTTCGTTTTAAATGCTGTTTTTCTCCAAGTTTTCGAGGCGTTTAAAACGCTTTTGAGTGTCCACCGAAATATATTATTACTACGTCGGAAACTTCTGGATTATATATATAGGAAAATCGGTCGGCAAAAAAAAATATCATATTGAAACATGACAAAAAAATGAAAATGGGGTCTATCACTACGAAAAATATCTTTAACATTCCCGAGAGGAATGGCAACTCCTCGAGATGATAATATACGATATCCGAACAACACTAACTGCTCCCAAGACCTGGAACGAATATACGTATAGTGTCGTAAATTCATTTTTTTTGTCGATTTTTTTTTTCAAAAAATAATTTTTTCAAACTCGAATTCGCACGCGCCGTCGAAATATAGTGAGGGGGGGGGGAGGGGGGAGGGATTTGAACGAGAAAAGTTTTTTTTTTAACAAATCGGTGATCGAGCAAATGCGTTTCGAAATCGACTCGTACACATTATGTCGAGGGGTTTATATAATTGCGCGTTCCGCGGCGGTAAGATTCGAAATTCCCGCCCCTTCCCCCCCCCACCCCCGCCTCTCGGATACCGTGCTTCATACAGTCGAAAACTACGTGCATGTGAGAGACGCTTTTATATAAATATATAAAACGTAGACGCCGCCGTACGGTATACGTAGTATACATTACCGTCTACTCTTTTTCTGCCTCTCCGCAAATAATACATATTTTATATACTCCGGGTATAATATACGACTTCTATATTATACGTCTTTACGCGGGGCGACGGACGTCCGCGGGGCTCTCTTTGTACTCGCGAAATAAAGCGTAGGTTGTGCGCGCTCGTAAAAGTATACGTTAAATCTATCTCCGTTTCTCTCTTCGAGTGTATATTTATTAAAGACACGAGTTTTATTACAAACTTTTCATCGTCGTCGTTTGTATTATGCACTTGTGTAGTACATATAATATATACTATACGTTTATATACGCGTACGTACACGTCTCCGACATTGCGAATCTATCTGCAGAAAAACGTGCGTTCACAATGGCAAAATCATTTTGCTCGTAGGTAGGGGCCGCGATGATCCAAGTGAGGCGTCCCTCCGCTCGTTACGATTTAGATTTTTCATCCCTCCGAAATATTCCAAACATCCCCTTTGAACGTTATAATTCTACACAAAGATTATCGATCGGTGTTTTTCATAAAAACCGTATTTATTAAAATATATAATATATACGAGTATGTATAAAAATTGCGATATACAGTGATGTGTTTACCATCGTTTTTTAGTATTTTTTAAAAGCGCGGGCGTCCCTCCTTTGTCGGTCACTTTGACCACTGCGCGTCTTATGGAAACCCTAAAATTCTTATATATGTGGCCGACGAATCATCGAAAATTATTCATTTTTATATCGATATCAAAAATGTCGAAACTGACGCTTTTGATTCGTATTTTTTAGCTATACTTATGACATATATATATATACGTAGTTTGGCCCCACACACCGGGGGCTAAGTTTCGTTGAAAAGTTTCGCTAAAAAGTTTCGTACGTCTCACCTCGTCAACATCGGAGACCAGCTCGCATAATTTGAAACGACGCGTATACTATTATAGTATAGGCGCTTATTATTATCGTGTCGTGCCTTCTCGTTTCGTCGTCGGCCCTGTTCTCACAATCGTAAACAGCGTTAAATATTATCACTCTATTATCATTAGTCGTTGTAATAATATAGTTTGTCGCGCGTATCGATTAATTATTTACTCGTCGAGATTTGTTCGTAATACCTATGGTAAATAGTGCAGTGAATAATATGCGTTCTAGTAATTTATATCACCTTGCGTTATGCATAAAATACCAAGGCATTAACGCATACCTACGTATTATAATACCGGATTATTCACATCGCCGGTAACATATATATTATTATCGTATTTCCTATAACTATATAATATTATATTGCGAGTAACTCGCGGCAATTGTTCGTAGTGTTTTTAATATTTTTATTCGGCGATCTGCTACTGACTGCTGCCGCCGCAAAAGGATTATGAAATAATCACCGCCGCGGTATATACGTATATATATATTTATAATAATTATTGGCTTTTACGTAAACAATATATAATGTACGCCCACGCGCGACGACAATCGCGCGCGCGATTATATACGATTATCGTCGCGTCGATAATACACAACAATCGCCTGGCGATATATGTATTATTATAAATATGTAATAAACCACCGCCGCCGCCGCCGCCGCGCGCGTCAACGATTCCGGATTTAACGATCAATAACGTAATTGTTGCGGCTGGGTTCTTCCGCCGCGCCACCGTGGATAATCTGTTTTGCGTGACGACGTCTTTCGTCCTTAGAACCGACATCACATTATATAATATGATATATTTTTCGACGATATTTATTTCGAAAATTCGCAGTGGCTACGGCTGCGCTGCAGCTGTGTCTCGCGTGGAGGACGACTTTGTTCGATATATACTCTATACGGTCGCTGCGAAACCTATCTCTCCGGAGCAGAACCTCCCCCGGCGAAGTTTTGCTAGTACCTTTTGGCGTTCGCGCGCAAGTCTGCGGCGCATAAAAAATCCAAAAAAAAAAAATAAAAAAATATCGCACAAAAGAGGAGAGAAAAATATACACACAAGAAACATCTCTCCGGTTTTACTGGCGAGCGAGCGAGCGCGCGCGCGTGTACACGTATATACAGGGTGATGGCAGAAGTAGGTACATCGTAATACGTAATATCGTATCTCCGTTGATTTTTTCTTCGTTCAACACGATTCCAGTCGAATCTGTTTGTTCGCCGCCTTCCTTTAATCGGCTTAAAAAAGTAGTAGCCGAATTTTTGTGCGTAGATAATAATATATTTTATTATAGTTTAGATTAATAATCGGTATAAATTAGACGACCCCTCGTTTAACGCTTTTGATATTATCGTCGACGAGGCATTTTACAGCCAGCATATCGAACGACGACGATTGTTATATTATTACTGTCGTCGATGAAAAAGTCGTATTCAATTGTATTTTCTTTTTTTTTATTATCTCGACAACCACTCTCATTAAACTATTACTAATGTCACGAGACCGCGATGGTCTCAGTTTCGATACGTTTTGAACAATTTCACATAACAATACACGACGCGATTTCACGTAGTAGTAACGAACGGATTTCAACGCGCCGCGGAAAATACTATACGACTGTACGAGCGATCGATGTGTGACCTGTGTATCCCGTCGAACCGTACGCTGGAAAAAAATTTCCGAAAAAAAAAAAACCGGCGACGACGTTTCCTTCGCCTGAACGTCGCGGCGGCCCGTTCACCCTGTATGTGCGCGCGTATACGCGCGTGTAGGTACGGGCAAAGGAGGCGGAACCGGGCCAGGATCCGATCGGATCGACCTCCGAGGACCCGCCTCTCAATTAGGTGGCACCGCCTACCCGGGACGGCGCGTTATCGATTATTGTTACCTCGTCTCCTCTCTCGTGTGCGCGCGTACTTCCGTCAGACACACACACGCACACACGCGCGCGACCGCGACGACTGCGAGCACTACGAGGACCGGACGAGAGGGCCAGAGGATGGCGCGTTATTTCTCGGCGAACGGGCGCGGGGAGGCTGGAACGGAGGACGAAAGGACGACGCGGCGGGGCAGGAGAGAGGAGACGTAAAATAGAGAGAACAAAAAACACACACACACACACACACACACAAGAAGCGGAGAGCAAAACAAAACCTCATTACTCTTGCACACGACGACGACGACGACGACGACGATAATAACGTAGTCGTCGTGTTTGCCGTTGCCATTTATGTTTATATACGTATATATGCGCATTTGCTGGTTTTTTTTTTATTATATATATTTTATTTTTATTTTTTTTTTCCGTTCTCTTTATACATTTTTTCTCTCGTCGTGTTTTCTCTCGCGACGACGAGAAAACGTGAAATGAAAATGTGCACGGGGCCCGCACATTGTTATCGCGCGAACGAGACGCCGCCGCCGCCGATGTCGCGAAATAGCTTCCGCCGCGGCGGCGGATCACGAAGACGACGAGAACGTCGTTTTTTTTCCGTCCACCTTGTTTTATTAATATTTTTATTTCCCCGACGTTTTCGATTTGCCTCGGTCACCGCATACCGCGCCGCCGCGCCGCAGGGGTCTCCAAACCATACGGTCGGACTTTTCGAAACGAGTGTTTTTTGAAATATAGTAATGTACAGCGATCGTTTTGTATCTTCGCGAGATACTCGAAAAAAGAAACTTTTTCGCGCACCTTTTATTCACCGCTTGCGGTCCTGCGCGCTACTGTTTATCGCCGTAAAGACGCGCCATGTCATAGACGCGTGGTTTTGCACCCGCACCATATACACGACCGACAAGACTCTCTACGTCTTCTTCTTACACACCCGGAGAAACGGAAGAATAAAAAATATAAACCTGTTTGCGCACAGCTGTAGCAGCTGTGATACCGTCGTTGCGATTATTATTAATACGATCTGTTTGATGGCGCGCGTGAATTTAACGAGACCGAACAATATATTATATATATATCGTAATAATATAACATATTATAATAATCTGAGAATCCGCAGTTTTCGACTATATCGCCGCGGTCGCAGTGCACTCCGGTCAAACTTTACGTAATAATAAGTATATAATGTGCACTCGGTAAAGTCGTCTTTTGTTTCATGCCAGGTATGCGTTTTTTGAAACCTCCTCCCACCACCCCCCCCCCCTCCTGGAAACGCGTTATAACACATTTTAGATATTGTAGTTTTTTCTTTATTTCTAATGAGTAATAACAATAGTAATAATAATAATAAAATAAACATTACCGAGTTGTCGAAAAAGAAAAATGAAATAAACGATATAATTATAATTATCTCACGAGATCTGATATATCAGTGTTTAAATCATCAAATAAATATTTATAAATTAAACTTTTCCCATTTTACCACTCCCCCGTGAATTCTTTTTTTTCTATCTACGTAATAAACACGTTTTGTTGAAATACGTTCGTAATAAATATTCGCGACAGCCGGGATTTTGAAATTGAAACGTGTAGTACCTACGCTTTCGAAAATCTAGGATCGAGAAAAGACCCCCCCCCCCCTCGGCCTGGCTTCCGACATCGTTGTATTATTTATCGCGCTGGAGAGACACGTCGTCGCCGTCGTGCTATTTACTGTAAAAGTGTTGAGAGACTAAAAAAAAAATCTGCCCAAAAACACACGCGATAATAATATTATGCAATATCATAATATATAAACGCGTGATAATTTTAATAATGCGCTCGAGCGACGACGGCGTTTTGGTTAACGACGCGGCGGCGGCGTGTACGTATACGGGCGATAATCGCGAGCGGCTTTCGATCTTGCCACCGCCTGTAAAATATATATATTACGTTATTACGTTTAATAAATACGAGGACTCCCCGCGACGACGAGAATATTATAACATAATAATACCGCGCGTTTGACCTCGTAAATAAATATACGTCATAAAATATGCACTCGACGCATCAATAATCCCACACCCGGGCATGATTTTCAACGAAACAACGCGATTGAAACACGTATACGACCGGAAAACGCGCACACAATCGTACGCGATTATAATAACATGTCCGGAGATTTCAAAGTGTGTTTTTTCGAGGGACGGACGCTTTGCCACGGTGGTACGCGTGTTGTTATCGTTATATTTATTTCGTTCGTCTCGCGCGCAACGGACCGCATTCGAGAGCGGCACTTTGATTTCGCGCGCGTTTTTCCGTTTTTCAAAGCGATTTTTACCATAGTTTTTCCCCAGCGGTTTCCATCGTCATTTTTAGTTAAAATACGCTGTTACAATATTATTCGAACGTATGGAATTCAACGAGATCTCATATTTTGATTTGTGTAGACACGGCTCGCAGCGGGAGGAAATAATGTCGTTTATTATTCGCCAACAACGCGCGTCACGTATCGAATGTTCGTCTAATTAGATTAAAATAAAATTATCGGATCGTTGGAAATATATTATTGTTATAGGTGTTAAATTTATTTTGCTATAAAACAAAAAGGAAAAAAATGTTTTCGCGACCATTTCGCATCACTTGAGGCAGAATTAACAATGGCGTCGACGGAACGAGTTGACAAAGCAGTCGTGACCCGTCGATCGTGTGACCGTGTTGAATCCCACAACAAACTATAACAAGTCCGGGCGGGGGCCACTATAAAACACGCGAAGGAAAAAAAACTCGATTTTTAAAAGAACGCTTTCGATCCGGCAAAATCACTGACCCGAAGTCAATGAAAACGTGTGAAACGCGCACAAGTGCCAAAAAACAATCGATTTTGTCTTCGAAATCGTCAAACTATATTATAATCAAAACGATATTCCTTTTTTTCGATAGCGCGTAAAACAAAAAGGACGATTTCACTAAAATACCGGCCGGTTACGCGTACAGTTTGTCTAATCGATATTATATACTATCGTTGGTTTTTATTTAAAAACGTTTTTTTCTTACGGAAAACCGTCGGACGGACGACGATATTATACATATTTCGATCGGACTCGTTCCGAGCAAGACAAACCTCGGAATATCGTTCGGGGGCATTAAAATCTCGCCCCCCCCCCCCGACTCGCAGACGACACATCTTACACACACAGCGTGGGTATTATTATAATAATATCGCGTGTCGTATAAGTAGGCACGTACAAAGTACAAAAGGTCATTCGTCGGCGATATAATATATTTTCCGCGCATCTTCAGCGTGCGTCTCGTTAATAATGCGTCTTCTCCCGAGGCTGTGGGAATTTATAATGTGTAATGCCTATCGCGCGTACATAACATATAATATATAAGGTCGGCGGCGGCGGCGGTCAATATAATACCGTATCACACACACACACACACACACACACGTATATATATATAATATCATATATTATTCACTGCAGTCGGACTAGACCTTTTGACTGCTCGGCGAAGGATACGGCGGACGGCGAGGAAGTGTGCTGCAGGTATTACGCGGAGGAAAATTGCCCGCCTCGGAGGAAGAACGAAAAAAAAAAAAAGAAAAAAAGACCGTCCGCGTAGCCGAGCTACCTTATTATTATAAGTACGGTCGTAAAAAAAAAAAAAAAAAATAATAAAACGGTTTTTTTCCCCTAATGGAAAAGCGAAAGAAAAAAAAAATCGTAATATTTTCGCAACGTAGGCACCGCCGCCGCGCCGCCGCGACGACGCGCTTTGGATTGAATTTCTCCTCGCGGATCATTAAACTCTCTCTCTCTCTCTCTCTCTCTCTACATAATATATATATATATTATATTATTATTTTTTTATATTTATAAAACGGCCGTAATACTACCTGACGTTTTGTTCGAAATCACCGTCGCAATAATTGATTGTGCGGAACGAACACGCACAATATCGCCCGACGTCCCTCTTCGAGTGTGCACTCGTGTATCGCGTTTATTATCGAGTATTTTACTTTTTTATCGAGTGTATTTTTTTTTACCGCCGCCGCCGCCGCCGCTTTACGCGATTTTAATTCGATACATTGTTGTGCGCTCGCCCACGTTCTAATATAACACGCATACAATGCCCGCGTGTTTTATACGCACTCGCCGCCGCAAGTGTGTAACGCACACGCGGCGTTTGAAAAATAAGGACCGCGAGGACACGAACGTCGTCGTGCACTATATACATTATATAGCTGGGCGCGGCCGACTGCACCGCGCAGACGTTTTATTATTGCACGTGTGTGTAAAAAGAAAGAACTGCGGGAAAATAAAGACGCGCGCGCAACGGCCATGTTATATTACAATAATGTCCGTTATAACAATGCGACGTGCTCGATAAAAAGACCGTATTAAAACACTCGACTGCGGAAGGAATGCGCGCGCGTACGTATTTACACGCACATGCCGGTCCGTCGGACGATATCGTTTTATTATTATTATTGTTGTTGTTGTTGCTGCTGCTGCTGCTGCGAAAATTGCGTATATAACGATAATAATATAGTAGAGCTCTTGTGCACGGTCCGTTTGAACCGGTACGAACAAACAACGAATCAACTGATCTCTGTCGGACTGTTTTTTTTTTTTTTATAAATATATTTGATGAAATTTCAATAAAAAAATCCCGACGTTCCGACAGACGATCACCACGCGATATTTCTCATAATAAAACCGAATCGACTAATAATTGTGTTATTTTACATTCGTCGCGAGTCAACCAAAAAGGGACACTTTACGTATATACTCACGTTTCGTTTTCGGCACAGTGTGTTCGATGAAAAAGTATTTGTACGCGCTGTTTGGAAATTCGATTTTATTTCGGGCTCGGACGACACGCGCGCGCGTGCGATATGACGAGGGATTCGTTATGATTATCGATGTCTTCGCATTGTAATTTTCAATACTTTTAATAATAATTATCGTATACGTTTCGTCGTGCTCTCGTCTCAATAGTGTTTTTTCTTCTCTTTTGGTCCTGGGGGGGGGGGGGGATTCATCCCGAAACCTTTCCCTCCCCGTCAGCGAGCGAACACGAAAATTCATTACCGCGTGTGTGACACCTTCACGAGACGGCTTCTGTCGCTGCTCAATGACTACACACCGAGCGCGCTTGTGTGTGTGTGTGTGTGTGTGTGTGTGCGTGCGTGCGGATTTCCGAGAATTCGTTTTATTTATTTATTTTTATTTTTTATTAATATAACGACGACGGGTTTTAGACTGACAGCGGCGGCGGCCTCCCCGGGGAATGCGGCCGCCGCCGCCGTGAAGGCGAGAACCACCTTCGACGAGGTGACACGACGAGGAGACGCGTGTCGGAAAGAGATAAAAAAAAAAAAAAAAAAAGGAAAAGAAACTCTCTCGACGCGCGCGCTATACTCGTTATAACGTATCGTATTATGATTATTTTAGGCGTTCATATTATTATAACACGTGTATAACGCGGAGTCGAGTGAAAAATTAAAATAAAACATACATCTCGTCGAGTCGGACACGAAAATAATAATAATCGCCGACCGCGCGAAGACGGCGTCGTATGATAATTCGGACGGGATTAAAAAAAAAATTAAAAAAAAAATACCTCTCCGACCTCACAGTTGACGTATACGATAATACGTAATAACACACTCGCGCGGCGCGTATAAAACGCAGCGTCCCGCGCACATCGGATCGCGATAGATTTAATTTACTCGGATTCGGTACGGTCTCTCCGTTTCGCCGGGCCGATTTCGATTCGGCCCCACCGGTCTTTATTTTTCTCGCCTCCCGCTCCCCCGAGAGAAAACACGAGCGAAAACCAGAACCGAACGTTTCTTTTCACTCTAAAAATCGTCCGGTTTTCGATTCTAGTCGCGAAAATGTTTATTAGATTAGTCCTATGTTATTATTATTATTATTAAGTTTGTTTCTTTTGCGGTTCGTTTTTATGAAAATCGATACGGAGAAGGATCCTCACCACGACCGGTAGACAATTAAATTAGAGTGAAGCTCTGATAATGCCGAGATCGGAACTAGACCACGGGGTATATTTTTAAAAGCTTTACGTCGTCGACTATAATGGCGAGTATGAGTTACGCGTATAATTAGGTAATACTCGCTTTAAATCGAACGACACAGCTGTCGAGTAAATAAATCATCAGTATTAGCTTTAGGTACCGAAATATGTTATTAGTCGACGATTTATCCGACGTCTTACTTTTAAATCGCGTGCACACGCATTGTTTACGACAATCACAATGCAGTTTGGATTTACGTATTTCTTACACATGTGTATGATGTACATTTATTTATCCGGACGATATCTACGTATATTCCATCATAAAATCGTATTGTTTTATCGGTTTTCCGCGTTTTCTCAAATAATATTATTGTCGTCAGTTTTTTCGACTATTATCGTCGCGCGACGCGTCGTCTATTTCAACGTGAACTCCGTAAATTCCGACGGTCGGGCGATTTTCGCCGTTTCAAACGGTTTCGACGGGGCGCGGATTGTCGTAAATTGTACAATTTATCGTAATGTATTTATTACGCGCGTTTATTTTATATTTTTTTTTATTTCTCCTCCGTCCTCTAACCCCGTCCGTCCGTCCGCCTGCGTCTCGGCCGCGTCGCTCCGGACGAAGCAATTACGCGTTACCGTCACGCGCACACTCGCGCGCGTATTGGACACAAAGACCGCGGACGGACGGTGCGAGTTTATGGTATATATATGTGTGTGTGTGTGTGTGTGTGTGTGTGTGTGTGTGTGTGTGTGTACTATTATTTAGGTACATATATTATGTATATAATATACTCGGACGAGCGGTGGAACTCGTTTCCACGTTACGATATTATATTCGATTATTATTATTTTCGCCGTGAACGGCGGCCGACCGACCGACCGACCGACCGACCAACCGGTTCTTTAAAACGACATAGGTCCACGACGACGAAAACTGTATAATATATTATATATATTACGTGCGTGCGTGTGTATATTATTATTATTATAATATATAAAGCTACAAATTTCATTGCCGGCCGACGCGGCCAGCTAGCTACCGGGCACCGCAGCCGCCGCCGTTACGAGAAGTTATTTAACGCGACGCGATAATGACCTTTTGTACGTGTAATAATAATAGTATAATATTATACTCTTGTGATTTTATCGCCCGAGGGCGCGTGTAATAATAATAATAATAATATTATATTATACTTCGGTAATGATATTATACGCGACGTCGCGGGTATCGTAATAAAAATATATTATTATTATGTGCCGCGCGGAACCGTATGCGTTCGCGCGATGACCGCGCGAGTGCGACGACGCGTAGCCGCGTAAATCATTATCCTCGAATTTCTGTGCACAGAATGGCGGGGGCGTTTTCTAGGGGGGGGGACGAAGGAAACCATTGCTCGTGGCTTTCAAAAAAATCCTTTCGGTTTTGACTTTTTTTTCGTCCGTATCTTTTTCTAACGACTTCTTTGAAAATATGTTGTTTTTTTTGTTTTTCAAACAAACATTACTAAACATATTTATTACGATTCACGAGTCGTCTACTTTTCCGTTCCTACTGAATCGGAACTCGTAAACGCCCCCGTAGCTCACTGTTCGGTAAATCGGATGTCGAAAATCATATACGTACGTCTGACGATAAAACAATCACATAATAATTTCGTCATATCGATCATTTTTCTCGGGGCTTAAGACAACGACTATAATATTATTAGGTATTATTGAAAATATTTTAAATATTCAGATAGAGGTCCCCAAACTCTATCAAAACGGTCGACAATTTTACCGACACGGATTAGGTCGGTAGCATCGTCGTTGACTAGCAATGCTGATCGTATTACCAGCTGATTTTAGTATATTCAACTAAACGCTTAGAAACCTGCAACAACCCGTCGGCAATCGCATATTTCCAAGAACATTTTCTTCGCGATATCGCAATTCGTTTTGTTCGATTAAAATTAATAATATTTTTAGACGTCCTATTCGGCGGGACGGCGCGGCGCGTATACGTTTCAGGGAAGAAACGAAAAACCCCCTTTGAAGTCTCGCTGTTGTCGTGGCCGGGGTCCAAAACGCCGCCGCCCCGAGGCCGTCGCACAGCAGCGGTACGATTTCGATCGATTTCGTTTTCGCCGAGTTTTATCTATGCGTTCGGAGTGTTTACGGTTTTCGGTGTAAACCACTAATTATACCGGCGCATTCAGTGCGCGTCGTCTCCTCGCCGAGGCCTCGAAAATCAAACGTCCCCGCGCGTGCGTACGGCCGCGGCGGCGGCGGCGGCGGCGTCCCTCCCCGCTATCTCGTAATCCTGCAGCGAGGGAGCAGGACACGCAGCCGCTTCAAGTTATAATCCGACAACAAATCGGCCCGGGACCTGTACGTATGTATGTATGCGCACGCCATATTATAATATCGTACCGTCTTCCCGACACCCAGCTATACGCGACGCGGCCGTTTTTTCGTGAAAAACATTGTATATTTTCACTGCGATTTTTCAATCAGTCTTACAACAATACGGTTTGACGTTTGCTATCGGTTTTTTTCGTTTGGAAACGAGTATATTTTTTGTGATTTTAATGAATCTCTCCCCCCCCCCCATTGTTTTGGGCCACTTGGACCGCCGGTTCATGTACTCCTAGAGTTTTTTTTACACCGCACGCTCGGCCGCCTCGCGCGTTCCGTTCGTATACGCGCGGTGCACCTATACATAATAACAATAAAATGTATACACATGCACTATTATTATTACTATCGTATATACTTGCAGCGGTGCACACACGCTGCCGTTACAACGCGTTTCGGCGCGGGGGCGGTCTCGTTCGATTCACGCGCCACCGAATCCGTTGTATGGGCGAAACGTTCAAGAATTTAATTACACGACATCGCCGTGGCGGCGGCCCTCTTCGCGCAGTCGATCGTGCAAAAGAGCCCGCGAGACGACCGCGATAATAACAATAATATAATACATCGACGAGTGTATTTTATACATATTATACGCGTGTGTGTATGTACCGCGCGCACAATGGTCTCTTGACTGGATTGCGGTGCGGGGTCGCGTACAATATTGTGCGCGCATACGTGTAGTATGTGCGCGCTCGCGAAAAATAAAAAGCAAAGGAAGGAAAAATAAAATCGCGAGCACAATGCGATATTTCATTATTATTATTATTATTATTCATCGCGGTCGTTCGCGGGGCACTGCAGACACGCTGGAACCTTTGGGCGAACAACGGAAAAAAATTCGCGTGCACTTGTGCAGTGCAAATATACGCGTGTACAGGGTGTCCCGCCGAGATCTGTCCAAGACAGATAGACTTATTGACGGTCGGTTCGTTTTTATTATTTTCAAAAAAACGTTTTCTACTTTTAATGTTTCTCTTTTAATTAATTTTTTTTATTTTTATTTTTTAGTTTTACAAGGAACTCGGAATTAAAATCAAAGCGAAGAGGAAACGTCGAGACGACCGATATCAGCTGATGTTTAGAGAAACATTGCGGGCGTTTCAAACTTGTACAATAATATTGTACTTTTCTCGTCGATCGGTGTTGTCGACACGACGACGGTATTTACGGTGGCAAAGATGGGAAAAATCAAAGAGACACTTGAAAAATAATAACGTTGACTCTGAAAAGCAAAACACGTACGTTTTTCGATAGTTTCAACGAGAAAAAAACATTAAAACTACGTATAAAACCGTGACGCCTGGGGATCACTAACTCGAATTTTGGTTTAAAAAAAACTCAAAAACACGCCGGACGAAACTAAAGTGCGAGACGTGTTTCGTCGGATGGCCGTCAACACCCTGTATGAATAAATGTGCTGTACACTCGGATACAGTAAGGAAGAGAGAGAGGGGGACAAGAGAAAAAAAGAGGGAAAAAAAAAAATCGTAAGAAACTCGCGCGGAAAGAGCCGACGACGGAACGCGCATTGTGCGCCGCCGGGGGAAAAATGTCACATTGTCGTCCCCCGTATCGCACCCCCCGCCGAGGACGGGGGAGTGCACGGCGACGAGGTCATTACACGGTTTGATGGACACGCGTTTTGTGCGCCGCCGAAGATTATTTTATACACATTATACGAATATATATATATGTATTATATTTCGCGTATATTCGCCCCTCGGCGGCCGAAAGGGCGCGCGCGTGAAATGCTGCTTAAAGACCGAACGAACCGTAAACAGTTTCCATTACCGCGCTCGCATTATACCGTGATGATATATATTATATTATTTTATTATGTGCGGTGTGCGAGGAAAAAAAAAAAGAAGAAAAGTGTGAATGGAATCAATCACTCGGACCGAACGTTGAATGTATATTTTTATTATTATGCGTGTACGCGCAGGCGCGCGCTCGCGCGCGCATAAAAATAAGAGTTACCTACGCACAATAATAATAATAATAATAACGATATAATATTGAATTTTTTTCTCATCTGCTGCTGCTGCTGTTGTTGCCCGTCCGTCTGCAGCCGTACGCGCGCGCATAATAACATGTACGATTGTGAGGCACACAAGTGATATGTACGCGCGAACGGTCATATTCTATCTGTATATCGATATATTATAATACAATACGTCCTATTGGATCCCGGGCGAAGAATGTATCGGATTTTACTACGATGCAAGCGTGTGTTATCACGATCATAATAATATTCACTCTCTTTCGGTCGTCATCTCTTCGAACCTCCAAAACGGTCTCGTCGACGATACGAGTAGATGACACAACACTGTTGGGAAAAACTACGAGCAAGCTCGCGATAACAATATTATTCGTTCCTGTCGTGTGATGAAAAAACAATCGTAGACTCTGTCGCGTTATCTACACGCGATGGCAATAGCATTTTGAGTTTTCGAAAAACAATACTGAAAAAATCCAAACGTTTTCATTCGAATCGACCGGATTGGGTTTCACGTGAAATCTTTGGAAAATAATACTCGTCTACCTCTGCGGTATCCGACCAAAATGAACGCGAATTCCTCAACATTATTCATAATGAATAATGATTATTAAAAAATAACTATCACGTAATTGTTTTCATCATTTCAATTATATTGATTAACGTAACGTATAATGGACTAATACAATATAAAGGCCCGGGGTGAAGAGACGCATGCGAGGAGGGTTCTTTTATCTTTTCGGGAAACCCGACAGAAACTCGTCGTCGGCTTATCTTTGGCGCGTTGACAATCGTATTTGATCGACGGCTCAGGATAATAATTATTCAGTAATTAATTCGTCTTCTTATTCGACGAGAATTGACTTGAAATTTAATTTTCATCAAAACGCACGTTTTTCGGTAAAAAAAAAAAATTAGTAAAAAACCACGCAGAAGTCACGTCATAGAAAACAGAATCCGTCTAGTCCCTAATCGGTCTAAACCATAATAAATAGGCCTCACCTATGTACCGATAAAATATACGAAATCGTAAGGCTTTCACAGATCGTGCCGCCGCCGCGCCCGACACACAAGAATGATAATAATAATAAAAAAAACCCAACTCTACCGGCGCATTATAATATTATCATTGTTGTTGTTGTTGTTATTGTGCGGCGCGGCCGCTGCGTAATAAAATAATCGAGTCGTCGGTCCGGGAGAAGATTCACCGAGGCTGCGTCGACCGTCCGTCGTAAATCATTCTTGAAGTGCGGTCTGGCTACTCAAACACGTAATTCCGACGGATGATTAATGAGCCGGGCGGCTACTGTGCGCGCGCGCGCGCGTATAATCATCAGTTTTTAACCTCGTCGTATTATTATAATATAGTCGCCCGAGCTCGAGCGCGCGCGGGACACGGCGACCACGAAATAAAAAAGTCTCTCTCTAAACGACCTGTTCGAGACGCGCGCGCGCGCGCGACTAAACGACGACTCGATACAGTTCTGGAAAGTATCGAGTTTTATTTCAAATTATTCGTATCGAATTATCTCGCCCGCGGGGTGAAATTTGTGACGCGATTATAATACGTGTAATATGCGAGAGCGAGCTGGTAAAAAAACGTTCAGGACGAATTATCGTAAAAGACATAATATGATTTATGAAATATAATGTTGAACGTTCGGTTTTAATGCGATGATTTGAAAACGGGCTGGTTTGGACGAACATGGACTTAAAGTCTTATAATTTAAACGATTAAAAAATAAACTCCACGATTTAGACAATAAATCCACGTCATATACGATTTACCAACCTATTACCTTAAAATTATTATTTATATTGAATACCTTTCGATAATATCTTCGTCTATATTTATATGATTAATATAAACTTGGCGTTTTTTTTTTTTACTAAAATATTATAATTAAAATACGTCGTATTCGATTGGATACGGTGTGCATGTGATTTTAAAGAATTACTTAAAGCTTCGGAGAGTTTTTCCTTAGGCGCAGGACACGTGACGGCGGTCCCAAACCGAACACTTTGGGGAAAAGGACAACTAGAAATATCGAAACGGACACGAACCGATGAAATTTAGTTGCTAATTAATAGACTCGAATCACTGACGCGTGGATTACGCGCGTACTTAGTCTATGAATCTAAATCGTTAAAATAGTAAGCATTCACAATAATAGATTATATCATGTCGGACGATAATAATTATCATATTTTAACAATTTATCATAATAATAACGCGATGTGGAAATATTATTTTTAAAAACGTATAGCCTTCGGTGTCGTCGGGACATATTATTCTCCGGGGCTGTGGACTTATCGATTTCACACGCGTTTTATTCAGAAATCAAAATTAACGAAACACAGTTCCGATCCCAAGTTTTGCATATTTTTGCATACTTTAATCGTAAGTACCTACGAATGTATTTATCTCGTTTATCAAATTTTTATTATAGAATTTTATTTTTATTCAAAATTAAATCAATGGTGTTTATTGAAAATACTACTTTCATTTATTGAACGTAAAGACATGAGCATAATAATTTTTATGTTAATTCGTTAACACACGTACACACACACACACGTAATTATATAATGTTAATTTGTGCGTATAATTTCTTACACGTTTTCCGATAACTGTTAAGCCGTCGCGTTGTTTAGAACATTGTAAATTTATTTATTTCGCATAAATTACACGGCGTGTTGCAATTTTTAATACGCGTTTTTTTTTTTTTTTTTTTTTTTGAAGTACGTTTCGCCGATTTCCAGCGCACAAAGTATGCAAATTTCACGGCGTCGTTAACGACGTGGCGTACGACACGCGGGTATACGAATCCCCTGCAAATTGTGTCGTGTACGAATCGATGTAAACACGAACATTAAAAAATCGTACGCGAGAAATCCAACTGGGTCAGAATTTCCATGCGAAATGTATGATAATATACGATGTAGGTATCGAAATAATCGTCGATCGTTTTTTTACCCTCGTCGCCGCCGTACCGAAACTTGTGATTCGTAAAAATGCCGAATAAAATATTATGCAAACGGCGTGTGCGTGATAAATAAAACGGACAACGATAATAATATTCGCGTACGAATTGAATCGAGCGTTGCAGTTTTGAATAATTCGCTTTGCTGTTACGATGATTTTGTATACGGTCGGTCGAGCGGTATTAGATCAATTGAAAACGCCGACGTCGAAAAGGGTGAGACGCGGACGGCGATGATGGGCGATCGACGTCGGTGGATTGGTCTCTTGAAATCTGATCAAAACGATTTCGACGACGAAATGTTTGTGGGGAAAAAATCCAGCCCGTGTGAAATTTTTTCGTCGATCTAACTTTTAATATAATTCTCGAGAGTTTTCGACGAGCAACATTTATTTTACGAAAAATAAAACTCAAAAAAACATCAAAATGTCCACAAATGGCACGAAAAAGTCAAAACTACCGACTAGACACCAGAAACCAATAGTGGAGTTGAAAATCGGACCATTTTTTCGACTACTTATCGCGCGCGCACAGACAAAAATAAAAAACACACATCGTCGTAAAATCAATAGTGTTTCGCTCTCGGACTCTAAAAAAACGAGCAGACGATATTATTATACTCGGTCGTCGTCGACACTCACTGTTATTACTAGAGCTGGGGAATACGTAACGTCCAGAAATATTCTAAAAAACAGTACCGACGAAAACGCTGCTTTTATATATGCCCTTAATACTCAAAACAACGCACTTGTATAAAATAACGACAAAAAAAATAAATATTTTAATTAAAAGCACTTACTTAGATTGTTGTCGCGGACGGCGGACAGCTACATTTTCCGACGTACCTCCTCGGACGAGCCGTGAGATCTGAAAAAAAATAATATTTTGTTTTTTTAATGTCCACAGTGTGCTGGGACATTTTAGCGAATTCGCAAGACCGTTTTTTTTCGAAATTCCAAATGAGACGAATATCGCACGGTTTCGCGTGCCAGTTTTTGACAAACCATTGCGCCGAGTACGACGAGATCTCGGCGCGACCAGACAGACATATTATCATAATAAGGTAAGAGAGAAAAATACTTTTAAAACCGACGAATCGAGTCGATTGTGTAAATAATCGCTTGAAATCCGAGGTGTACGCGCACCGTTCGAGCATCACTTATAATCTCCAGCGAACACGTATTGTTATCGTGTTTATTATTATAATATACGGAGAACGTTTCCGAGTACCCCGTCGTTTGTTTGAAAAATAATGAGCGCCGGTCGTGCTGCTCGAAATCGGATTTCGGGTATACGTTTATTATGATATTCGTTCGACAGGATCCGATAAACGCACGCGTACTAAGTAGACGCGTCATTGCACTTTGTGGGCAGTTGGAAAAAACGAAGCGACGAGACATTTGCGATTTTCCCACCGTTTCCCGTGTAAATTATTATACACTTTTTGTACCAATACGCGTTTCTTCGACATTTAATAACAACACAAATCGTCGCGGGCGGAGCTCGTAAAACGATTAAAATTCGCGTGTACGATTTAGGTAATTATTATCGTATACAGTCGTTATAATATTACTAAACGTTTGCGCGTGTAAATACTCCTGACCGATGTCGCACGCAATTATTATGTAATTCGCGAATCGTTTGTTTTATTATTTATCGCGCACGTAGAGAAAAAAAAACAAATAAATAAAAATTAACCCGACGAATATCCGCCGAACGACGCCGCCGGTTTAGTAATAAAAATGGTAACCATATAATACTGTTATCATTATTATACGCATTCCACGCGAACCTCTTTATACGCGTTTTTAATCCCGACGACTTTCGGTTTCGTTTCGAGGCGAACGTCACGCGCGTTTAATAATAATTGTTCGTGTGCACACGCGGTAAACGCCGGTAGGCGTTTCGTCTTTTCCCGAAAACTATCGAAAATCGCAACAGTGGTTATTATTTCCACGATCAATCGAGTTCGTGTTGAGAATGCGCCGCATAAAGGACGAAGAGAGTTCAGAGAGAGGTTTCTTCTGCTCTCGTTTTACTCGCAAAAATCGTTATTTCAACGCGGATTTCCAAAAAAACCGCCCGAGTCAACGATTAACGACGACGAATTTATCGATTTCATCGGTTCTTTACACACAACTGTGGCGTGGACGAGGCTAATTTTCAAACTCGTAATCTGATAATCGAGTACAAAAATTAAAAAAAAAAGCCGTAGTAAATCGATTAAATTTGTTTTTTTTCCTCGTTTCTCTCGTCGTATTGTATACGCGGATTGAAATTTATATAACTCATGCGGTGCCATCTGCCGTAGCCGTTGGCGAACCAGAGAGCTTTCGTGCGTTGTGGATTCCGCCACGAGGCGGTGGCGGCGCCGCGAAAGCTCTCGTCGACTATTGATTTCACGCCCAGTACGAGAGAATTATACATGTATAATATCGTACTTGCGGCGGCGGCGGCGGCGGCGATTCGAAACGTGAAAATTCTCGAGAAAACGAGGTTCTCGTCCGCTCAATGGCCGGCGGCGATAGATTGTAACAATCAGATCGGAGAATCCGCGAAATCGAACGCACGCGCAGTCGCACCATAAAAATGATCAAAATGCCGTCGAAAAGCGAAAATTTGGAAATCGTTGTTTACGTGAAAACATCACGTCACGTCGTTTTACCAGCTCATTGTCGTCACCGCAAAACGACGATAATTACTGGTCATCGGACGGTCGACAAACCGTGGCAAACTTTCAACGATTTCTATTCTATAGAACGGATACTTTATCGCGCATAAGCTCAACTCGTATGAGCTCATATTATTTTGTCACCTTTTTATTTTTACAATTGCTTCAATTAAAGAATCTAGAAAACACCATAGAAAAAGCAACTAAAAAGCAAAATCGAATTCGACGAATTCAGTCGGTTATCATTATAAATTATTATAACGAGATTATATTGGAAATTCGACTCGCCTTCATAACGATCTCATCGCGCTCAAACGCGTTTTGATTTCGTTCGATTGTCGAAACGCGTCGGCTGGTCATTATTGTGACGGCGAAGTGAAGGCTGCACAAATGTGCGCGCGACATTGTGGATATACGTAGTTTGCGACAAAACTCGAAATACTCGGTCGCGGTGAATCCGGTATACGACGGCGGCGGAAAATCGCCGGAACGTCGCTCGCGCGTGTTTTGTTGTTCGATCGACGCAATCGGCGGCGTTTTCCGGTTCTACTCGATCGAGAAATCGGGAGGGGTTAAAAAAAAAACATCAGTACTGTTCCCCGCGACGATGATAAAAACTTCCGACCCCATTTATATCCGTATAAATAAATATATATGTATCCCTCGTTGCACACACGCGCGAGCTGCTAATTGAAACGTTATCGCGGAAGTGCCGGGCGACACGCACGCGACTGCGGCCTGTCGAAATACGATAGCCGCGACGGGTATATTAAAGTCGCCGAGCTATGCTGCGAATTCGGACCCCGGCGACGACGAGGGAGGGCGCGCACATAAACCGTGTACAAGCACACCAACTTGTGTACATATATATACATACGAGTATGTATATATTTTATGTATATATGTATACGCCGTGTAAACGCAGCTAATAATAGCGTTGTATATATCGGCGAATTGGAAAGGAAGCTGTAGATGGTTTTTTTTTTTCTTCATCTCTTTATACTCTCTCGACGAATAATCGCCGCCGCCGCCGCCGATCGACCCCCCCCCCCGCCGATAATGCGCAAGCGAAAACACAAAAGGCAGCGCGCAAAGGGAGCTCGGACGCACGCGAATAATATATTATATATGATATAATACGTCGTCGTCGGGGAAATCGAAAACACAGATGTACGTATATAATAACATGGAATATAATACGCGAGAGCGGGCGCGCGTAGAAAAACTCGGACGTTTTCTCCGGGGAAATGTGATTCGGGGGATCTATATGTCATATCGATTTGTTATTTATTAATAGAATATCCGACGGTAATATGGTTCCGAGGGAAAAACGAGAGTATACAACGAGACACTGCCGCGTATTTTCAAATCAAAGAATACAACAACGTCCGGACGTCAATGTTTCGCTCTTGTGCGCGTGGAACGGTCGTAAAGGATCGCAACCCGTCGACACGGTACATTGTTGTTCACGAGGTTTGGTTCAAAACCGACTTTCAGGGCTCCGCAGATTTTTTATACGACGATTGAAAAAATTAAAAAAACAACCTCGTGTGCGAATCCACTTTTCATCGACGACGCAACACGCGTATTGCGCCACGCGACATATCGGTAACGCGACGCAAACGCATAAATTATTCACCGACAACGAGGTGTCGATTTACTCATTACGAATTAATCCTTTTTGATTTCTTCCGTTTTTTTTTTTTTTTCTTTTTTTCCATTCGCCGCGTTTCACAACGACGACGTGGTGTTGAAAAACGCTAGCGCGACGGCTGCGTTTAGAAATATTATTTTTACAGTATACGCATACGTATATGTACGTATACGTGTAGCCGCGCGTACTCGTTAATTGCGCAAAACGTAAATATTATTGGCCGACGACGACGCGAAACTGAATAATTATATTATTACCCCATTTCGATTTCGTTAACGAGTCGAACAACAACCGCGCCGCGTTTGAATAAGAAAAAATAATCATTATCTTTCGAGCGTTTGTCCAGACGAAATCGCGATTGTTGATTACTCGAAAAAGTTCTCATATACAGATGAAATTATTTTTATTTTCTTTCAAATTTTCGGTCGATTTATTTTCAGAAAATTACCGCGTTAGACGCATTAACGTGATGGTATCGATATAACGATTTTATTTATTTCTATTTCTTTGTCTAAATGTCGACGTCTTTCGTCGTCTTTCATTTGTATCTAGACGGATTGACGACGACGACGACGACGACGTCGCGAGGAAGCGCTCCCCACCAGGCGGACGTAAATCGTTAAAGCTACGCGCATATTACGTAATTATATTGTTCACATTTGATACGACGGGATGACGATACACACGCCTCCTGATGAATAATTCACGCTGAAGCTGTACAATGTGTACCGAGTGCGCGTACGAGATTCCATAGCGCCGCCGTTCGGAACAACAACGGTACGATAATATGTTATATTATATTGTTATTATTTAGTCGTGTTTGTTTGCGAGTCGTTATTTTTGTTTGGTTAGATTTTTATGTAAACATAATGTAATATAATCGCGCGCGCTCGTCTTTCCTTGTTTGCCTGCTAATTATAATAATAAATACTAACATTCTAATTCGCGCCACGTCGTCGGACCGAATGCAAATAGAATTTCCCGGACGCTTATTGCGTTGTACGTACATACGACTATAATATTATACGACGACGACGACGACGACGACGACGTCTCTGTTATAACGCCACTTTGCGAGCACGAAACGGACCGGAACGCAAAACTAAACATTTATTCGCGTACTGCTCGTAGACACGACGAGTACGACATGATATTATATGCACAGGCGGGATGTTTTCGCCGGTTGTGCGGAACAGGTTCAGTCGGAGCAGTGGTTTTAAGCGGAGGGCAACGCTACCCCGAATTTTTTCACGAGATAATAACGTAGTCATATTTTTGCTACCTCATAGGAAAATCGCGATTTTCGCCGCACCAGAAAGGCATAGCAATCGAACGGATCAGTCATTAGGTAACTAATTACATAATTATAATATAGGACTATAATCGAATCGCTTATTGCACAGAAACCCCATAGGTGACAGAAATTGTAAAACAACTTTTTTATTTTCTTATATTTTCCATACCCCTTCCCTTCGACCTTGGTCGATGAATATTGAGTATATTATATATCCGGTGTTGTGTACAGGAACTTGCTCTACTTTCAGGGGCGAAAAAAAAGAAGCTTTTAGGAAAACGATAGGGTTTTATTAATTTCTCGAAAGTTTAATGACTCGTGTGTCGCTTACGGGGTTTCTGCAATAAACGATTATAATTAGTTACGTAATAAGTTCGTTATGAATACGTAACAATAGTAATTACGCTGTTGATAATTGTTACAGAACGGCGGCGGCGGCGGCGGCGTGTTTGCGATCGAAAGTCACGTGATTCCGACTATCGCGCGATCGTCGCCGGCCAATGAAAGCCTGACGCGCGCCGCACGACCAACAACAGCCGAGCGGCGCGCGCTATACCCGATCGATTGTTTACGCGAAAGTTCAGCAGCTCACCGATGCAAAACGTGCCGCTCAGTGTAGTGTCGACAGCGGTCCGGAAAGTCGTTCCTCTCGGTTTAAACAGTGCGGTTTTTTCTTTTTTTATCATTATTTTTCTCCGTAACAGTCGATAACGTCGTCGTCCGATCGCGTCCGAGACGAATCGAAACTTTGAACCGTGTCTTTTGATTTCGATCGTTTTCATCGAGTGACTCATCTGTGCGCGCGTGATACAACTCGCCTCATTTCACGGGCCAACACGGACGACGAACCTCGTCGGCAAGCCACCGACAGGCCGTAAGTAGTACTTTAGTATATTTATTTTTTTTACATAGATAAGGTAAATCGTATACGTAAAAAAAATCGTAACGTGTTTCGCACCAGAAACAGATCACTTTATCAATAGGTATTACTTATACTTGGTTATATCATAATGACATCTATTTATTTTTTCCATCGCTTTCGTAATAATTCGTAAAATCTCCATCGAGACCGTTTTTATTTATTGAAAAACATCCGTTAATCCTATAAAATTACGTCGCACGAGTTATTTGACTGTTTAGAAAAATAATCGTTTGCGTTTTATTTGGTTAAAAACGCGTTGACGATTCGTATATAATATATATATATATATCTGGAGGTTTTTTTTGTTTTTCGCAACGATTTTCCTATCCCCGATCGTTTTCCCCGAATAGACTGCCTCCGCGACGGTCTATACCAGGGACGGCGAACCTTTTCGCTAACTGCGTGTCAAATCAAAACGTTTGGTTTGATTTTATTTGCCTCGCGTGTCTGAAGCTTTTTAGACGTTTTTTTGTGCTTAAAAAACAATTAATTAAACGTATAAACACGATTTTATTTGTTGTTGGGTATATAATATAATATTTAAATTTTACAGCATTTACTATTAACTATTACATAATATCAATACAAACACATAATTTTTTTAATCACAAAAATGTGAATTTGGTGAAATTTTCCACTCAATAAGAATTAGGTTTTCGGTTTTAATATTACTATCAATTTCACAATAATTTTTTTCCAGCTCGCTGTTTAAATTAATAAATTTATTTCTCCAAATTACATTTCCGGATTTTTTTTTTTGGAAAGTGAAGTAAAAATTATGAATTATATTTAAATTGGCGTGGCACTGAAATAATGCGTGACATAGGTTGCCCATATTATGTAGTTTTATACGTGTTTTTCTACGCTCGTGGCTTCCTTATATTCATATAAGGATACTTATACTTATATTCATTATTAATAATAATCATAGTAAATCGTTTGTTCGTCGAAAACGAGCGACGCCGCGTTGTTGTTTTTTTTACCGAGAAACGTTAATAGTATTGTCGATCTGTTAATAAATCCGTTCCGAATACCTGAAATCACGTGATAGATTAATTCGCTAAAATCGCGGCACGTTACAATAACGCGCGTGTTACGCGGGAGTGGGAGACGATTTTTAAAACTTTCGAGTACTTATTATTTATGTATTTAATATACGTATACTCGATAACGCCATTGACTTTTAAACGTAATTTATTCTACACACGCGATATGACAAACGTCGAAGGATTATATTATACAATCTACCCGCGAACGACGACGTCGTAAAGTATAGCGTGGAATATATTATAATTTGTTTAGGTACCCGTGGGTAATTAAATCGAACGTAAAAGACTGGTTTCTCGCGATACGAAATGTATCGATGCGTTTTAGGCGGTTCGAACGTTCCACGAAAACGAATAATAGACGGTGGAAAATAAATCCGGTTCGATTATTATTACATAAAAAAAAAAAAAATCAATAACTCTACGATGTTAATTCACTGCGTTAATAACGACGACGTTCGTTGTTGCTCAATGACGGATTATAATAATATACTCAATAATATACGTATACGACGACGACGGGCCCCCGCGTAGGCGTACGTTTTTATTGGTTTTAATGGTTTTGTCCGTTCGTTTGTTTTCACGGACGTCTCTCGGGTGTAGATTTTATAAAATTAAAGTTCACGCGAGTACGAATTAAACGGGTATAGTTTTATAGTCCGAAATAAATACCTGTAATACAATATTATTTTTTCATACGATTTTTCGCGTCGTTGTCATTATTATTTTTTTAATCGCCATTGAAACGAATCGATCGAGTACATAAAATCACGGGCGATTTATATCACGTATAATAATGAATTTTCGAATATTTAAACTCTACTCGGCTCGATTCGATTGCGATTCTCCGATCGGTCTTTTCGAACCGAACCAGCCGCGAATAGTTTTCCGTAATTTCGACCGCGTGAAATGATAAACACGTTACGACGACGACAATAATAACGCGCCCGGCCCCCGCATCTGGACGACGCGCGAGATAGTGTCGTGCGCGCGTGTTACCCAAAACCTCGCGCCAAGACGACATCACGCGATAACATCGACGAAACCTGTCGCCGTCGGAATGTTACATCGTAATTACTATAGTTCTAATCTCGCGCAGAGATATCCTTTTTTTTTATTCTTTTCTTTTCCAACAGTAGGTAACCAGACACGCGTGCGTACGTACACATGTACGCTATTAGTGCGAGTGTAAATGGTAGTGGTAGTCGAGGGGGTGGTTTTTCGTGCTCTCTCTCTCTCTCTCTTTCTCCGAACACTGCGATATTATTATTATTATTATTATTCTATCGGGCGAAGCGAGTGTAGAGATCGTTGTCGAGATACCGCGCGGGCACTCGACGTGGCCCACGAAAAGGAGAAGAAGAAAAAAAAAAACACCGCGCGAGCGCGTACGAAATGTCATCGAGTCCTGTGAGCGGGAACGGAGACCGGGGGAATCGTCGGAGGTGTACGGAGAACTCGTAATGGGACGACATTCTCCGGGGCGGGTACACCTCCGCGTACGGTACACACGCATACATACATATATATATGTGTGTATATACCTAGTACTCGGTATATATACCTGTTACCATAATAATAAATATACACGCCGTCACGTCGTCCGCTATCTTGATTAATATTATCGTGTTTTTACAACGACGGGTTTTTCTAACGTCGACGGCTACCGTATTCCGCTGCCGACGTCTGAAAACCCTCCTCGTTCGCCGCAGGACGACGACGACGACACACGACGACGGTGTTTTATATTATTTGAGAAAAAGAAATAAGTTAATTATATTTATAGTGCCTTTATGATAATAACATAATAATAATCGTTACACTATTATAATTAAATATCATTCGATTATAACGATAGGAAAAACGTCGTATAATAATATAATAGTCGTTTGCGGACGAGTCATCGACTCGTCAGGTGTGAATTATTGTTGTTGTTGTTCGTTCGCGAGTCCGGCGAGAGACGATAGTTTTTATTTTACCGTTTTTTATTTGTTTCCCCCCCCCTCCCCGGCGCGCGCGCGAGCAGACGACTTTCAATAGAAATTACTCGGCCGTAACCGCGCGAATAATAATTTGTTCGCTTTTCTCACGTAATCTCTCGTAATAATAATAAAAAAACTCGCTTTGTGTTTTGAATATGATATCGTCGCTCGACTAGGCTCGACTAGGACTTTGAAGAAAATTAATAAAAAAAAAGAAAGAAAACCCAATATCGTATCGACAATATTATTAAGACCTACCTACCCATCTGTATGCGGCCCCGCGTCGTCATCGGTCGAGTTCGATTAGCCCCCGAGTACGTGATCTAATTGAAACGTCGCGGATTTCGTCCTTCGCGCCCCCTCGCTCGCCTTCGCTCCCCGAACGGGGATAGTCCATTGTGTCACCGGCCGCTTCTCCGTCGATTGTTCGCCAAAACCGACGACCAACAACGTATACAACAACGAATTATGTTCCATTACAATAATAACGAGAATAATACATTGAACTCGGACGATGACCGCGTTTAAAAAAATAAAACCTAATGTCGAATCGCTAATGGCTTTATAACGACGGCGCGGCGGCGGCGCGCACGAGATGGCGTGTGCTGTGCGAGTAGGCGAGACAGCGTCGAATTGCGCTCGAAGAATTAGAAAACTTAGAAAACCGCACAAATAGATTAACATAATTAACGTGTTTCTTTTCGAAATATGATAATACGCATATAATACACACGATCGACTAAAAAAAAACGTTAATGTTGCCGTAAAATCACGCGCGCTTTGCACTTTTTCATTTTCATAACGGTGCCGGTTGCACCCGAATTTCCGGTTCCCGTCGGGATTATTAATAATTATTATCGAGCCCGGCGCCGAGAGACGAAATCGATCAAACCGCGCGCTATCGATCAAACCACTAATAAAATATTATTAGCGCGTGTAATTCGCTATATTGTATTAGATTCGTTTTCATCGCCGCAGACACACTAAACGTGTGTATACAGGACGATTCTTTTATCGGAGAACACTAATTATTTAAATTCCAAAAGTGTTTTTTCTAAATTTCAGTGTCGTCTTCGAAGGTTCGTTTTCTATATTTATTAATTGCCGTATCCGATCATGGCCAGCACGAGCCGTTTTTAGGCCAAAAACTTAAACTTATAAACTGTCGCCGTCCAGGCCCGGTCCGTATTTTATTTTTTTTTAACTCCAACCCGACCATGTAGTGACATAGTAGACAACAACATTTCATAAAGACAATAAAAAATATATTACTGTAGTATTAAGCAATGTGTATAAACTTATAAAGAACACCTTGTAATATTAGGCAACAGGATGTCCTATTACAATTAAAGCGAAAACCAATAGTGTCATATTATTACGAACATTTAGTTAGTGTCTAGTATTACTAACTAATTCTGTTGTCTAATATTACAAGGTGTTCTTTATAAGTTTATATACATTGCTTAATACTACATTACAAAGAAAAATATATTACGTTTTATTAAAATCAGTGAGCCAGTATAGTAGTGTAAAAAAATTATTTATACAACTTAGATACAATTGTGCGAACACCGATCACATTGTGTTAGTTACCAATTAAATTAATTAGTTTAATTTTTGACCGACCCGGCCCAATGTTATTGTAATATTGCGATCCCATCTATAACTAACCCGTATTATTTAAATTATGGCTTATCAATAAGACTGAATATTCGTAAACTTAAAATCTTTGTGAAGGATGAAATATTTCGATTTAAAAATCGTTTCGCTATTTAAATAAATCGATCGGGAAAATACCAGCTCAACGGATGGTGTGAAGATTTGAAATGTATGAAAAACGTCTGGCGCAACGGATTTTCGAATTCCGAACAAAATCAAATCGAAAACGAAAAACAAATCCCAACACACGCGCGTTCTCCGAAAAACCGAGTGTTCTGCGATTGAATAATCGCTCTGTATAGACGTGCCCGTTATCTGTACAGGTCTCGTCGGACACACGAATATTTCACGTTTCGCGCCAACTACATTTCTGACTACATTTCAACGTACGAGTCGTGTCGGCTTCACCGGTAACTTTTTTTCCTACCACGGCGGGCCGCGGGAACTCGTCGAAATATTTTCTATTTCACGGGGCGACGACGTTCGGGATAATTTATTCGCATAACGTCCGACGAAAAGCACGTGTCGCCGAATCCAAAGCTCCCAGTTATCGATCGAAATCAATCGGCGCATCGATAGGCTTAGCGACGACGCGAATCCGGACCGCTAGTCCGAAATGAAAACCGCCGTCGTCGCAAAACGAACGTTTAACGTAGGAATCGCTCGTTGTTGTTCTATATATTATGCTCTCGGACCGTGTCGAAAAAATGTATCGAAGACAAGGGCGATTTTATCACAATCCTCGTGTACCTAACCACCACCTATACGATGACGATGGAAAAGTGAAAATACCGCGTGGTGAAAATTATAGGACGAAAATAATTTGGGAACCGTCAGAAAAACGCCGCTCAAGAAAACAGCCTCGGTAAGATGGCGGCGAGATGACGTCATTGCTTTTGGAAAGTATCTCGAAAATCAGATCGACGTCTGTTGTCGGGTCGGCACCGTGTTCGTGAAACGTTTCGAAAACAAGTATACTATTTACCGTGTGAGTACCCGATAAAATCTATTTATCCTTGGAAATATTTTTCCGGGCGCGCGAACGTATTTAAATGTCTCGCCAACCTACGTATATACGTCAATATTTTCCCCTCGAGTTTTAAATTTCGAGTTTAACCGTAAAGCTATCGAATGAATTTCCATTGGTTGTTTATCGTTATAAATTACAAACCGTGTAAATTACACACGACTATTATAATATTATAGCGTTATAGAAACCAAAAGCGCTCTCTATAATATGTGATATTTTACGGGCGACGCGCGCTAGTAGTAGTAGTAGTAGAAAAAAAATAATAATAAAAAAATATGATTGGCATATTATATAAGATGTAGTACCTACACCGACGACGCTCGTGACTCGGCACGCACACATGCAGATATCGTACGAGTTTTGTATATTATACACGCCGCCGCGTGTGTGTGTGTGTGCAGTGTACGTTTGAATAAAACGAATATGACGCGCGTACGACTCTATGTAATAATATATTATTATTGATACGATATGCATTATGCATCGCGTTGCCTACTCGCGCCGCTCACAATTATTATTACTAAACAAGCCGAGATGACAACTGTACGCGCGCATATAGGTACTACACTCGCCGCGCCGGCCGGCCGACAATATAAAAAATATGTGCGTGTGCGCGTGTGTGTGTGTGTACGTCAGGTCGCCTCGAATCGATTTGAAATGTAGTAACGACTTTTCTTTCTCTCTCGGTCGTTTCACATTTTTTCTTCCTCTCTCGTCGTCGCCGCCGCCGTTGACAAGTTGTAAAAAAGGCAAGTGTACATTATATATATATATATATATATATATATATACGTATATAATATGAATAATTTAAATGAAAGACTGGCAACCGGTTAATTAAACTTTAGTGTACGACGACCGCGTGCGCGGCGGCGAGTAGTAGCAAAATCGTCGGTCGTCCGTCGCCGTTCGACAAACACGTTTTTTTTTTTTCCTTCCTCTCGCACAGACAGTATTTATAAGGATACACGTATATAATATAAACGCGAGCGCGTATAACGACGTGTGTATAATATTATAATATAATATCGCGTTGTATAATAGTAATAATAATATATACGCGTTTATAGGAGGTAGACGTTAGGATATTATACACACACACGTACGACATTTTAACATTATAATAGGAGGAATAACTATTTCACGTATTTGAATATAATAATATGATATTCGTCGTCGTCGTGGTCTCCCCCTCGCGCGGCACACACACGCATTCCAAACCGCCGCCGCCGTTGTTGGTGGTCATAATTTTTAATTCGAATCTCAGTCCGACGACCGGACGCTTGCGCGCACGATAATATTCTAAACGTAATGTTATAATATTATGTATATTTATAATAACGTAACACATTTTATATGCGGTGGAAGAAAAAAAATAAATATCGAATTCGTCCGGGAGTTTTTTTTTTTTTTCTTTTTCCACGTTATTATTATTATCGTCATCATTATATTATTATTGTGTGTGTGTGTGTGTGTGCACAGGTGAGCGGAACAGGTGTGCTCGCGTCGGTCGAGATTTCGGAAGAAAATAATAATAACAAAAAAACCCATGTGAAACGGACGCGACAAGTCGAATGAACGACGCGGTGCCGCGCCGCCGCCGCCGGGGTGAGAAAAGTAATATATTCCGGTAAAAAAAAAATAATATGGGTAATGTTATAATAAAAAAATACCGATTCTTATTACGTTTTATTTATTTATATTTTTTTTTTTTTATATTTTTTTCGATGCCGCGCCATTCATTCGCGTCGTCGTCGTCGTTTCTTTGGAAATAATATTTATCGCCGTTGTCGTTATTATATTATTATTATCGTGGTAATTTCTTATTTTTTTTTTTCCAACTCTCTTTCTCTCCGGCCCCCCCGAAACGGACGTAAAAAAATACCGTTCCGATTTAGGGTGGGCGCGTGGTGATCGTGGTGCACACCTAACGTATCGTTTATATCTGTGGTAAAAACGAGGTGGTCCTGCGAGCCTATCTGTCCTTTTTCGGACTTGCTTTGCTACCGGATTCCGATTGTGAGGCAACGCGAAATAATATCGTTTTACAATACACACGAGCGTGTTTGTAACCACGTGTGCGAGTAATCCGTTTACATAATCGTATGATTTTAATGTCGTCGTGATTGTCGAACGTGAACTACGCATTGTAATATTATCATCTATCGCGTTATGCGAAACGATTCCTTATTTAATCATTTTTTTTTTTTTCATTTTTTTACCGAAAACAGACCGGGGTTATTGGTGATGGTCACAGCGACTCGGCGAATTCATTCGCGATAATATGATTTCGAGGCCGCGATATCGTTTCCGAATGGAACTTTGACGTGGTCGAACTCACGAATGCTATTATTATTTTAGTTTCGTAAAACCATTAGTTCGTTATTATAACTGATTGTTTTCTTAATATTATTATTGTAATTATTATCAAGCGTAGGAGCGGGTAAATGGTGTTTATGTTTACGTTTACGTGTTTATAAAAAAAAAAATCGAAGGCAAACGTGCTACTACAGGCGCGCAGGTACATGAAAATATTTGAAATATTACACAGTAAGAAAATTGTAGTTAATATTTTATAAAAATCAACAATAAACATTTATAGTAAATACGATTAGAGCTGTGTAGCTATGTTAGACCGACGAAGCTCCTAGTATTATCCAATTCGACCCTGCGCCTATGTGTAAGTATACATATAGTGTTTGAAATAAATCAAACACCACACTTTAGCCAATCTCCTTAATTTCTCACTATTATTTATACATTATTATTTATTCATTTTCAGTCGAGTAGATTAAACGCATCGTAAGTTTGTCGCACAACTGATGTTTTGAAAGATTTTCAAATACAAGAACCAAAAGAAAAAATCGAAATTCACAGAGGAAAAATCTGAAAAAAAAAAAAAAAGGAAGTTCTCTCGGCCACGGTCACGACCCAGCACGTTGATTTCCACTCAAATCCAGGTAGGTGATCTTTTTTCACTCAAATAGCCTTTTCACATATTCGTATTGTTCATTCCTAAATGTATGCACTTAGTAAAACCAATGCAGTTTTAATATATGTTTGTTTATTTATTTTAAATAAACTATTGGCAAATAAAATTAATTTTTATTAATAACTAGACCGAAAAAACAATATATAAATGTCAGAAAGACGTTATCGATTATTGGAAAATAAATTTGAACCTAAAAAACGTATTCACGGACGTGTTTTTTCTTTATTATTACTCACGTTTTAAATAAAATTTGTCGTCTGAATTGGTTTTTTTTTCCTTCGAGTGGAATTATATTTTAAAACAACGATATAATAATACCGCGTGTGCGACGCTTAAAAACTAGAGAGGGTATAATATACGTATGTATTCGAGTGAACGATATTTTCGAAATTAGAAAGCGATTCGAATGTGTTGTCGGCCTACGCGCAAATACGAGCGCGGCGGAAAAGGCGATACAGTATGCCCGCGTGCGTGCCGGACTCTTCCGGACTCTCTTCACCGCCAATATATCCGAGGCCGGTGCTCTTTAACGACGATATAATCTAAAAAGGATACCGAAATGTTTTGGGCACGAAAATTCCCGTGACCGAGAAACCCGCGTAATCCCTATTGTGTTGTTACGGCAGGTACCTATAGAGTATGTTGAACCGGAGTTCGGCCAAGTTGCGCAGCGAGTAGACGGAGGGAAACTCGTCGAAACCGGGGGGGGGGGGGGGGGAGCGCCGGGCAAGAGAACTTTTCAAAGGCCCGAAATCGGCGATGAAAATTTACAAACAATACGATTAATAATAGTTTCGCAATCGTCTCGATGAGCGTACGCGTAAAACGAGACGGGCAGAGAGAGAGAGAGCGTAACGTTTTCGCGTACAGACAACAACGCGCGAAAATATAACGACTTTGATATTTCTCATTTTTAAATACCATATTATTATTATTATTGCTATTGCTATTGGTGTCAAAACTCAATATACGTTTGTTTAATTCAAACGCATCGGAAATGTTGAAAAACGACTAATGTTTTCTTGTTTTCTTTCTTCTCGATTCGTGCGAGCAGCAATAACACATTTCAACGACTGTGACATTGTTTTTAGTAGACGCTATTATAATATTATAGACGTTCGGACATCTAATTTCAATACAAGTTGGAAAACGCGTTCGTTGAATATTCAATAATATACGAATGTCTTAACTTGTTACCTTTTTTTCTCTCTCTCGACCAACACTGAAAACCGTATACATTATTATTATTATTATTATCGTTACTATGTATAGTGTAGACCGCGCGACAGATCGGCCGGCCACCGTATAAATATAGGAGTCGTATAATGATTTATCATCGCTTTCAAACGTAAATTAATAATAATAATAAATGACGAGTGCCTAGCGCCCAGTCTCTCCGTCCATATTTTTATTCAAATCGATATCGAATCGTCGACGATAAAACATATTTGTTATTTCTCTCTGCTCGCGTTAAAATATCGTAAACCACATATTATAATAAACGAAATGGCCGCGAAATTAGAAAACGATGTGAAAACTCTGTGTGCACCCTCGCTCTTGACACGACGCGATATCGTCGGCGTTGACGCCGAATCAACGTTTCCTGCCCTCGTCTCCTGCAGTTTTTCGTCTGCCGTCCTTAATTATTATTGTTCTAGTCCGAGCGCGCGTGTAAGTGCCGGTCAAAATACCAAAGGCCGGAAGAAGAAGATTCGTTCGCGTAACAGACCGGATGGAATAATTGCTCTCGCGACTAGACTGCCGGCGGATCGAAAGGCCCGAAGTGTGTGTGACGGCATCTGAAAAGCCAACGCCGAAAAAACCGATCGTCCGAGTGAGTGTATTTATTTATCATCGTTTTTTTTTTTTTTTTTATACGGCACAATTATTATTGCCGCCGCCGCGGCCGGTACTCGATCGCCCGAATCTCCGAGTGGCTGCAATTAAGCGCGCCACTACTACTAACCAGCCGCGACTGTGTACGACCATCACGGTCATAAATCATTGTCACACCGTCATCCGGGTGCCCATAACCTCGGTCGACCGTACGAAATACACGAATATTATTATTAAACGTATATACGTAGGCACTCGTCGTCGTATATACGGCCGAATTCGTAAAACTCATATATATATATTTAATATTTATGCATATACTATATATTATAACTGCTACTAGTTATATACATATACTCCGCCACCGACTACGGGACGGTCGCCGTCATCGTTTTTTTCGTGTCCGAGCGCGTATATACATCACGCGTTCGTCGTGACTTCTTTCAGCTTCCGACACGCCGCCGCCGCCGCCGCCGCCTCTGATTCACAGCACGCCGCACTTTCGATCGGTCGTCACTCGTGCGCGAGTTCGTATTATACACGTTTTATTATTATTATTATTATTATTATGTACACGTAAATCGTAGCGGCGATAAAAATAAAACACAAACGAATTTTTTCGTAAAGAAAACGACGCTACGAGTCGTAAGACAGAAAAAGTGTTATTTATATTATATATTATTATATTGTAAAACGTGCGACCGCTGTGCGAAATTCATAACGAGTTTTTAATAAACACTTCGGAAAGTATCGACTTTTTTTTATTCACACGTTTGCGGCCGTCGTCGCACGCCTGAAAAATCATAATCCGTCTGGACGTCGATAATATTATTATCATCAGAACCCCGTTCATTAGTCGCCGGACAGTTTAAAACGCGTTTTTCGCTGAGATAAATAACAACGCCGCGCCGCCGCCGCCGTGTAAGAGGCGCTCGTCGTCGTCGCGCTATAGATTTCCGCGACCGAGTTCGATAATATTATATTTCGATTATTACAGGTGGATAATGAATACATTTCTGAATTATACCGTCGTCGTCGTCTGGAGTGGCGGGACTCGCGCGTGCGAGGTAAGTGGAGAAAAAGGACGAGAAAAATATAATCGACTCGCGTATTGTGTTTGTCGTTTCGAAGATCGCGGCGGCGATCCGACCGTGACGACTACGGCGAACAATACCGGACCGTCTGCGTGCTCGAAAACTCCTGTCATACCCGGTCAGCGGTCACTACGCGTTCCGGAGCACATCACACGTCGGCGTCCGGGACCCTGGGATTTCTCACGCGTCTTCGACTTGTAGTCCTCGTGTTTTTTTTCTCCTTCTTCGGACAATTATTATTGTCGTCGTGACCGGTCTCCGGGGATCGAGAGGGGACCGTCTCCGCGAGTGAGAAAAGTGAGACTAAAAGTACCCGCAATACTCGTACCAACTTTCCGTACC
The DNA here is from genome assembly GCA_948098885.1 of Drepanosiphum platanoidis. NCBI lineage: Eukaryota > Metazoa > Arthropoda > Insecta > Hemiptera > Aphididae > Drepanosiphum > Drepanosiphum platanoidis. The sequence goes on from OX402542.1 coordinate 3,333,319, forward strand.
GATTTCCCGTAATTGTTCAAATAACGAATTTGAAAAAAATATATATATTATATTGACTTATATTTTCAGATCGAGTCGATTGCTTTTTAATGTCAACGAAGAGTCAAAATCAATAAAAGAGCCGTAATTATGAGTTTAAAATTAAACGTACACATTGTAAATGCATATGACTGTTTACCTGATTGTTTTTTAAATTTAAATAAACGTTTTTCAAAGTAACAATGCGACGGAAGAATTCGAAATCAACTCGATCGGAACGTTTGAAAAGAATTCGCGTTAAGTATTGCGCATTTAAATTAAGACGGGGGCGAGTAAGTCGACTTAATCGAGTTATTGAAAAACTCAAATCCGCAGAATGAACTAAACTTTTTAACTCGGATTTGACTGTTCGCGATTCGCTTATAAACTCGCAGTCAACTGCAGTCCGGCGTGATAATATATAATACCGTCCTTTTCGTAATGGCGAATTCAATAATTTGAAAACCAAAAGTCGTCGCGATATTTTTTTATTCGCTTCCAACAACGACGTGATTTCCTACTGCAGCTGTGTGTGTACACGACGATTTCTCCGCCGCCGTCGCTGCACGTTTCTCGCGATCATCGTCTCCGGCTATAAAACAGAAAACCGTTTCGAAAAGGCGCCGCGACACGACCGTCGTCATCGGCGAACATACGGATTAGAGAAGACAGGGTCAAAAAGTATTAAAAGAAAAAACTCACTCGACGTCTGCGCCGCTCGGTAAACACGATTTTTCGTCCGTACGCGCGGTGACCCGAGTTCGACGACCCGTTTTCTCTACTCGCGTTATAATATCGTTTTTAAACGCTCGTGACTCGCGGAACGACATATCGGTCAAACCTTTTTAATAGGTTCAACAAAAAAAAAAAAAGAAGGCGTTTTACGCGTTCTAGTCGAATCGGACGCGCGTGCGCACTATGAAATATTATATAAAAGACCTATTTTCCATTTCCCACCAACAAACATCGTATAATAATTAGGCGCGCGCAAACTCGACATTTCATCGTTATATTATATAATATTATTTGGCGTTTTTCTGTCGCGTCCTGCCGCACGTCTACGAGCATCGGCTTTGATACCGAGCCGACTCGCGTTTCAAGGTGCGGATCCGAATTCGCGCGTCCATATACGTATATAAATGTAATTTCGAAATTGTCGTAATTTCGAATTCGATAGGTGCAGTGTGTGTGTGTGTGTGTGTGTGTGTGTGTATACCGTATTGGCGAGCGCCTCTTTTACGAGCGATTTTTATGTTCGCGAGACAACTTCAGCGGTGTACAGTATATAATATAATATAATATTTATAGTAGAAGTAAAAAAAAAAATAAAAATATAAATAAACGTTTAGTAAATTAAAAAAAAAAAAATACACGTATAAATAAAAACGCGTCTTATTTTTTTTTTTTCCCCTTCGTTTTTCTACGGAATATAAATTGTCATATTCGGCGGCGTGACGGCGCGTCCTAAAAGAGTCGCCGGCCAACGCCCACCGCCGATAGTAATAACGATGATGATAATAGTAATAGTAATAATAAGAAGAAGAAGACGACGTTCTCGTTCGGTAGCTAATACTTATTATATACAATAATATTATATACACACACACACACACGTACGACTATATACATATCTATATATATATACTGCCGCAGCTGCTGCTACCGGTATTCGGTGGCCCATTGTGTGTTTCTGTTTAATATAAGCTAATTCGGCGTGCGTGCGCGCGCGAGCCGCTAGTTTTTTACGACCAGACTGCCATAAAAAAAAATGTGTCACTTCGTAAATGAAATATTATGTATTTAAATGTGCGGTGCGTACAATAATAATAATATGTATACGGATAATAATTTATGTATGTGTAGTACGCGAGTATTATATATACACGTTATTTCGCCGCCGAGTAATGGTGATTGTGTAATTTTTTCGTTTCTATCTCGTCTTTTAGATTCCGGACGAGCCGGACGGAGATTTTTATCATTTTTTTTTCATTATTAACAACGGCTTGGACAACGCATCTGGATCATTAACCCGACGTGATTTTAGTAAAAAAATATGGAAAGGATGGATTGAATTTGGTGGTTACAATAGTTGGGTGTTTGAATGTTATTACAGTTTGTCAATGAGTAGAGTTTTAGAGAGAAAGATGATGATGATATCGATTTGTTGGTGTTTTTTTCATTCGGTGCTTCTTTGGTGTTTACAGGAATTTTTAGGTCTATTTTGTACAGTCCGGGGTGACATGATGCTGGAGGTAGAGGACGGTGTGGCATTCGTCGCAAGTTGGTTGGTTTATTTTTGTTGATGAGGTGTGAGTGTGTTAAGAATGAGTGCCAGATTCCGGAACGATTGAGGGCATACAGAGATATGAATACGTAAAGAATCGCACCGACTGAAAACAAATTATTTCGTTTTTCAATCGCATGCGAAAAATCGAACGCGTCGGTCGTATTTATCGTGTCCACTCGCGTTTGTTTCGGTTATTTTGTTTATTTTAACGGGTTTACATATTTATTAGTACGTCGGATGGGGGTTTTTTTTTTTTTTGTCGATAACGTCGTACGACTACTAGTCGCGCGGCACATCGATTATTCATATTTTTCGCGCACAAACGTGCCGGCCCAACAATGAAAATTGATAGTAATATACGACGCGTCGGAGATAAAGATCAACGCCATCGATCAGCGACAGTCCGTATGACAGAGCAATACGAGTACGCGCGTCACGCGGCCGTGTGATCGATGATAGATGATCGCGGCGAACGGGATCGCTTACAACGTCGTCGTCGTCGTTCGATTACACGAACACAATGCGTTTTCGATTTTATTACGATAATTTCTCATTCGATTTGATAAATAATTCTCATTTCTTGTGTTATTTATTTTTTATATATTATGACACCGAATTTAATATACTACAAATCTTTTTCGCGTTTTAGACGACGGCGGCAGATTGAAGTATCGTTACGATGTCACCGTCGTCGTTCGGTCTGGGATTCGAGCGGACGCGATTCGTATTCCGCCGTACGTTTGACCGACAGAAATCATGCCGATTGGAAATCTCCACTTCGAACGGTATGTTTACGGGAAAGTGCGTTTTGAAATTATTTGTGCGATAATTCGACCTTATTATTACGTTTTGTAGCGCCGTTCAGAGTTGGAATAAACAAATGTTATGCCTGAAACGTTCAGAGATCACTCGTTTTCTCAAAAGAAAATACTCGCGGACGCCGGACGAAATCGAACAGTGTTTCCTAGTGGAAAAAAAATACTGAAAAAATCGAAAAGTCTCGCACAGCTCACATGGCGACTTTTTTGTTTTCGACTAGGAATTTCTCAAAACGCAAGTACATATAATATATAATATCACCTCGTCGTGATGAAATAATAACGTTGACGTTGAGTTTTTTTTAACGAGTTGTTCGCGTTAAATCGTCATGTCGTTTTCAAACAAAATTGCCTACAAAGTCGACACTCGCAGACAGAGCTGTGAATTGATAGGAAAGTGTATTGTTTTTAACTCGAAAAAACTGCGACTGTATACTACACGATATTATATGGTCGGCAGCGGGCGATTCGAAGGAAAAAAAAATCTAAATAAAAAGAAACCGTCTCCGACCTCGATCAAACGCCCACGATATACCTCTAAATAAAGGCGGCGGCGGTCCCTATACATATATAAATTATAAATATAATCGTAACGTTGCACATGCCACATATATATATATACTATTGTTTTATCCGCCGCGTCAGATCCGGTCCGGTATTGTTTTTTTTTTTTTTCTTCTCTCCGACGATAAGCCCGTAAACGGTAACTTAATGGTTGCGAGCATAAAATTACACGTATTTCATACGCTCGCCGACCGACCGATGCGATATCGTACTGCCGCGCGCGGGCGTATTGTTTGGGTATATCATTTAAATCCGAGTGAGCTGTTGCCGTACGCACACACACACACACACACACGTGTCACCGACCATTGTCATAATATTTTATTATCGTCGTAATGCGGCGACTGCCGAGTTTGAAAACGCGCGCGTACACCACACATGGCGTCCCTCGGATCGTTATTGTTTTTAACGCGTTTTAACGGAGTCGAAGAAATAGATTTTTGCGCGAAATCGTGTACAGATGTCAACAATAACCGTTCGTGTAAACATACGCGATTTCGCGTGGTTTCAAACGTCGCCGAACAAACCGTCGCATTCGAAAATGCATCTACTCTACCGACAATAGCGTCATAGCGACGACGAATATAAATGATTGTTTTTACGATTTTTTTTAGCCTCGACCGGAAATTTTCCAAGCGCACAGTAAAACGTACGCGATGGCTATATAAATGTTCGTGTGAAAACGATATCGTGTTGCACGTGTGGAGGAGGAGGTCGTGTGAGTTTTTTCGTTCGAAAAAATATTTCGTCATAACAATATTTATAATATTAATACTTAGTATTTATTTTTATTTTTTTTACAATTAGAACGTACGTGTAGACGTGTTGGAAGAAAATTTACAAACACTGTCCGAGGGGCACATTCGGCGGCACTAAATCGTTGCGAGCTAGACCGGAAATCAAAAAGTCTCCACTGCCATTTATTAGTTACGAAAATTCCGATAAAAAACAAAACGCGCGTCGTCGAGTTTTTCGAATTATCGACTGTACGTATGTATATTTTATGTGTAATATTGAATTTTCAAATGTTATATGATTTATTATTCATAAATTCCAGAACGAGACGACGACGAGTTGTCACGAGTGGCCCGAAAACGTAAAAATGAGATCAAAACCAAGGTTATTGTGAAATCGCGTTTATTTTTTTTAATTTCCATTTCGTTTCCCCCCGTCTCGCTATACAGTATAATTCATAACGTCGTAACGACGTCCAGTATATCACGTCGACGGGGCGCATAAAATAATGAGTAATATTATTATTTAAAACCCGTGTGTTCAACTTACGCTGCCTAGGAATGGAGAGGGGAGGCCGAGTAGAAGGACGTCGACGGTCCGAAATCGCGGTCTTTGGCGACTGCAGGCGCCGCGCATAATTTATACATTACGCGCGGACGTGGCCGACTACCGGTGTTATTAAAATATTTAGTGTTATAGGTATCGGATTTTATGGTTTTACAGAAAAACAGAAAACAAAAAACCATCCGAGTATTATAGTGATCGTGTGCCCGATAATTTCGTTCGAGGTTGCATAACGTGTAACGACAGACAAATCGATTTCGCTACTTATCTTAATTCCAGTCTAGGGAAAACTTTTGAATACGAGACTATAATATCTATGACTATAACTCTATGACCTATTCGGTTTTTTTTTTCCTTTTTTTACTTCAAAGTGTCTGCGCAGACAAAACGCTAAACGTCAATAATATATTATTATATACTATCGAAGCGAAATGAATCGTTTTCGTAGTTAAACCTCCTCATCTTGCAAATCGAATTACTTTCATTTTTTTTTTTTCAACGAGCTCACTCATTAGTTGTTTTAGAAAATGTTGCAATAATTATAGGTACTTTGATTATAATATAGTAATCTGTTGAATCGATAAGTAATGACGTTTTTAGAAATTATTTTATGATGTAATTATGTTTGCGACAATTTGAACGGCGAACAATGTACGACGTTGAATGAGCCGTCATATTTTATATAACTCGGCTGGCGTTAAATTATAATATATTCCGAGTGAACTCTGCGTTTTTAGTGCCGCCGTTGTTTCGTGTTGACTATTATTTTTTTTCTGCTTTCCAGAAAGAGATTATTTTCGAAATTAATATCAACAATATGGTCGTTGCCGAAAATATTCGAATTTCAAAGCTCGAAAATTGAATCGACAGAAGTCTTGGAAAGACTTTCCAAAATCAACGCACGTCGTAAATAAATTGTTCTCAATGTCCTTCTGACGCGACAACGCGTCCGAAAGACCCGTCGGAGAAACCTCGCGGACACCATGTACAAAAGAGTTGTCCAGAGACACGACGGGTATGTAATATAGTATAGTATAGGACTACCGCGAAGACGACTCGATCGTCTCTTGAATGATTTCTGTTCCTAAAATTCTCGTAATAAATTATATAATATCTAATCGCTTAAAATATCATTATCCTAGTGTCGTTCACTCTGTTGCCGATGCACGCGAACGTCGTCGAAAGAAAACTGCGGCTCAAAACGGATTCGTTTGTGGTGAGTTATTGTTTTTCGATATTATTCAAAAAATTAAACTGTTTTCCGATACGTGCCGAAAACACGTAAATCACGCGCGTGTATTTATATTTTCGAGTTTTTTTTTTTCGTTCGCATAAAGGACAATTACTTTTTAATCGGCGGTTTTCGTAAAAAAATAATATAACAAATTGGTAGGGCGAGTAGGACTAATGATAATCGTTGCGTCCTCATAACACGATCCTGTCTTGATTTGGAAGACAGCCGAGCAGTGAAGTAAAAACCGAATTTTCGAAAAATAAAAAACCCACATGACCGCTTCGGACGACAGTGCGCGACATGCGCGGCGTTTCGCTACAGTAACGCGTTTTATAGTATATGCAGTCGTCGACCGACTCGTGAGTTTTCGTCACGGTCTGGCGGACATCGAAACGACGAGACGACGACGCCACTGCGATGGTTACCGAGTCGGTTTGAAAAAGCGTGAAAAAAATCTCTATTACGTTAATGACGTTGTACTCGACCGCTGATCGATCGACCGGTCGATTAAACGCGAATCGCACGATTTACCGCGCGCCGAAGATTATGATAATAATATCGACGTCGTCTCAGATGGCTATAATACGTCAAGACCGCGCGCCGGACTGCACGTGCAGACGTTCCTCGTGCGCGCGCTGTAAAAATAATGTGATTTTCGACTGGTTTTGCATTGATACGTTTCAATCGGAGACGACAACGAGTTCCGGAGAACCTTTATTCAAACAATATCCTCCGTCAACACGCTAACATAATGGGCGGCAAACGGTCGAACGGGTTGCACGCCGCCGCCGACAAATGTATATAAATATTTTATAGCCCCGTTTTGACGCGGAGAAGACAATAATAACAATAACAATAATAATAATAATCGACGCGTTGTTCAAAGGAAGGAGGAGACGCGGAAAAAGAAAATAAATACATACCAATCGATCGATTCCGCGTATACACCGGTACAATAGCGTTGTCGAAATAATAGACACGTCGTTTTCGAACAATATTTTCGGCATTGTTAAAAACGAACGAGCCCAGTAATTCTCGGTACCCGCGTTTCAACCCGTTTCCGGTTCTCGCCCGCAGTGGCCGCCGGTCCGAACCCGGTGATTTTTCGAGGCGATCTCCTCCTAGAGAGCTTTTAAACTGTCGAGTGCAACGATAACGACCGCCCCCCCGCTATACCGGCGGGTATTTTCGACTCCGATCGAAAGCTTTATTCGTTCAGTGATATACGTAATATAGATGACTTATCGTACCGAGATTGAGTTTTTTCCCCCCACATCACGTGACATTATGTTAAACGATAATAATTTCTATTGTGTTTATCGCGTTTTGATATTTAAATTTCTACTATACAACGTATAAAACATAATTCTATACTAATTATATATGACGCGCGATTATCATTATATAACTATTCGCCAATGAAATGTGCAATAATCAATAAAGTTATAAAACGTGTGTGTGTTTTTTTTCCACGTGCCGAGGGAGAACAATGACAATAAAGTCGCTATCGAACTTTGATATTTGTTTAAGTACGTATTTACTCGATCGAAAATCATCATACAAGTTTCAACAAAATGTTCTGTAGTTAAAATATGCGCGCGTCCGTATAAAGCGTGATTAAAAGCGAAACGTATTTTCTTGAAAATCCTTACTGCAAAACGATCTGGCGAGAAGATGTGACGACGGGATTCGGTATCGTCCTCGGTCCTTCCACCCTCCCCCCCCCCACCGCCTACCCGCACACGCAGACGTGCAGACTTTCCGGACACAAGACAAAATCAATTTTTACCTGGACGATGGACGACGACAGTAGGTTGTTGTAGTGGGTGTTACGGAGAGCAGCCGCGGAACACGTCCGTCGATGACGAGTACGCGTAATTAACAATAGTAATAATATTATAATAGTGTTTTACGTCGCAGGTTTACGGAGCCGCGGCACCTGTTACGGCCGCAGGACGAGCCTCGCGAGCGAACGAACGAACGGCGATCGACGAGTCGGTGTCGAGCGTTGCTCGTGATAAGACCGATAACGGAGACGACGAGATAACGGCTGTTGAGATAACGCGTAATCGGCGGCGTGTGTGCGTGTGTGCGTGTGTGTGTGCGCGCGCGCGTGCGATGGCCGGCCGTCACCGCGGTCCTGTACGCTATAGAACTGGTACGCGTTGAAATCTCTCGCGCTCGCCTCGGCTGCGGCGTTTTCCTTCTCCTCTCCTATCGGGCGGCCGTCACGCGCGCGCACGTATTTACACACGACAATCGTCGCGCGCCCGAGAGACGTACCTGCCCACGCGCGCCGCCGCCGCCGCGGGTAATATTATGTTTTACGAGCGCGCGCGCGCGCGTCGTGTCGTGTTTTTTTCGTCTTCCATTTTTTTACTTCATTTTCCCCCCTCGTTTGTTTTCGCCCACGTCGTTTATTTTGTTTTTTCTACCCGTCGCGTGATTAATAATATTATTATTGTGGTCTCCGGTCCTCGAATCGCGTGGCCGCGGCGGCGGCGTACCGGTTCGCGCGACGTGTCTACGACAGTCATGGTCGCCGGTCGCTTTCACGCTCGCGTTCCGCCCATCGCCCCGGCGGCGGCGGCGGCAACGACCGTCGGGCTTGCGGAAGAACAATACACTCATCGGGCGTCGTGTAAACGGCGATCCCCCGAGCACGTCTTCGTACGATATTCGAATGTTACGCCGCCGCCGGTGACGGCACTACAACATAGATCAGCGGTTCCCGACCCGGGGGGCAATTACCCCTCGACGGGTAAAACGCGTGTTTTTTTTCAGGGGTAAACACTAAACTGTTTATTTTAATTCTGTGTACTTAATATCCGTTTAGGTCCAGAGCGTTTTTATTTTAAACGAGAAATAAATTAAATAATGGGTATAATAGTCTCAAAAAGGTTGGGAACCGCTGAATTATAGATAAAGGTGTGATCTCTGCACGCGATAGTTCCTACCTAACGATTTAACTTGGAAAATAACAATTTAAAAAACCTAACTAAACACCTCGTAAAAGTTTATATATTTCGGTTATAAAATATATGTTATTTTACTCGATAAAAAGTCGTTAAGTCGAATTTTCAACTCGAATTAATGCGGATTTAAAAAAAAAATACGATTTTTACTGGGGATTCAAAATGTAATTCTGTTTTGATATTCAATCAATATCCTAATTTTACAATATTGATTTAATTATGAAAAAAAAAAATTCTTCAACATTTATACGATTCTGTCCTAGCAATAGGGCCTCCACGGATTTAGTTCCGTCACTGCGTTACGCATTGCATAAAGATCTATCAATAAATCGCTCTTAAATATTTTGTTCGCGGGAAATGTTGCGATCGGCCGCAGTTGAAATCCGTAAAATTTTAAACGTATTTCGGGAAAATCATTTGATAAACGTCGACGTTTTTTTTTCGTTCTGCTTTTCAATAATAGGCGTTTTCGACTTACGGTCGTCGAATCGATTTTACTCGGATTATTCCGATAAAAATTTAAAGCCAATAACTATGATAATTAGCGTAGGTAGGTACTCGACGCTCTCGCTGCGTCTCGAGTTTTTTCCGAAACCTTTATTCTGTTAATTGATGACGTAATACATATATTATGTTTATTGTACGCGTCGTAGAAGATATTTGATGTACCATCGACGTAATACCATCTAAGTGTCGAGAAACTACGTTCTGCCGGAGATACACGGAAACACCAATATAATTAGCGGCGAACAAAAATAACACTCGACGATGTATTTGACGAGGTAGGTGGTTGGTACCAATTTGAAAATCCCGATTCTCGGTATTCTGCACAACATCCTACGCGTATTCCTTTGAGAAAATACGGGTGTATACACGTCATATACACGCGTAGCGATCCGTCTGCCCGATAAATTGCCGGTATCGACAGCGACTGCGTTCGCGGTAACGCTACGCTCTTAATTGAAAATCCGAAAAAAAAACACGTCTGTCGAAAAGGTCTCTCGTCACTTAATTATATTGTATAGAAATCGTGTAGCTAATTCTTTAATAACGCAGCCGTTTTCGTTTTTATCTATACCGACATAGTATAGGTGTGTAGTAACGATAATAATATTATAGAAGCTACTCTACTTTTCCCGCACTATACGTTTTTCGCTCTCGGCGTTTCGATTTCCGCGAACGATCCGCCGCCTTTGATCGGATTCATAATAATAAATACGCGTGTATATTTTTACGTTTACGTTTATGATGTTCGGTCGCAGGTGGAATAGGAGGAACGGGAGCGGGACCGCGGACGGTTACTTATATATCAATTATCGTCGTCACTGTGCGGGAGGGGGGCGTCGCAGGGCGGTGACGGTCTGGCTTGTGTGTGAGTATAAAATATATTTATATAAACGCGCACAACGCGAATAACATATATTATATTATGATTATTGTTGTATTGTAGAATCGGCGACGTGTTATTTGTCACGCGGCGGTGACATGCCGCCCGGGCAACCGGTGGCGTGCGATAAACAGAAACCCCTGTAACTCGCTATGTACACAACATATATATAAATATAAGTATATATAATGGCAATGACACGGACCGCATACTCGGCGAGGGGCCTCGTCGTCGTCGTCACCGCCGCCGCCGTGACGAACGCGATATAATATTTTATTATACGGTACGTCACATCTCGCGACGCGCATTGTTTATGCAATACGACTATAATAACACGGTATAGTGTTACCGCGCGGTTTATTTACGTAAGCGTCCCTCGGAGGCAAAGGCGTGCCGGGGTGTGGACCGTCGTCGTCGGTTCGGGCGGGGGGGGCCCGTCCGCGTATATTATTATTTATGACCGCGAGCGAGTGCAATCCGAGTCGGTTTTTTTTCTCTTCTTTTTATAATTTTTTTTCGTCGCTGTAGGGGTCGGGTTCTTTACGAGACGACCGGGTCCCGGAGACGTCGTCGTACGGACGCGTGTCGATGAAAATCCCGTCCTTTTGTTTTCACGATTCGGAAACGAACGATGATTTTCAGCGATTCAACGAAATCGAGCGCGTTGTCGTTTTCAAAATACGTAATCATCGACTATGAGAGCATCTCGCTAGCAAATAATAAACACACGAAAACCGTCGCGATTTTTCTCCGTTCTCGATCGATCGACTTTGCGAAACTTTGCGCGGAAAAAATCGAACCCACTAGAAACGCTCTTTGATTATTCACATTATTCTAATATCTCTCTCTCTCTCTGCGCGACGTTTATGAAGGACTTCTAAATAACGCTCGTCGGTCATTTAAATACGAAAACGTTCATCGCTGTACGACATGATATAATAAACACGCGTGTCACTTATTGCAATTTCCACTTGACATTTTCATACAAACGAGACGCTCCGGAACACGATGAACCGATATTATCGATGTCACGATGCCAGACATTCACGGGAGACATTTATTCGAAAGGCGGCGTATGAACCAATTGACCTTTTTTTTTTTTTGCTAATAATGTCAAACGCGAGTGTTTAAACGCGACCACTCTGACGCGGTCGTCCGTAATGGGTATTTATTGTTAATCCCCGACAACGTAGCGATGTTAACTCCGATGACAAAAAAAAAAAAAAAGAAAAGAAAACGATAATAATAATAATAATATAATACGTTATTTTAATATTTGATATTCGAAATTACGCCGAGATATCGCGTTATACATAAATTATGCTAATAGTTAGGTTTTTTTTTTTTTTTTTTTTATGACACACTGTATAAATAAAAAGGAATAGTAATAAATTACGAACACGAAAAATAAAAAAAAATTCAAACTACTTTGCGCGTACAATAATAAAATATAACCGTGTTACGTGTCGTGTCGAATCAAATTATAATATGCGTGGACATTATCCAAAGATGGAAAAATGTTAAACGCGCGACACGAATATTTCATCGGTGTAATTAATTTCGACTCGTCAAATTAATAATAATATCGTCCAATTCGTGTCGGCTCGCTTTTTTCTTTTTTTTTTTTTGAAACAACATCCTACTTTTATTGATATTCATGTGTTAAAACGTCTTTTTAAACTTTTTCTCTTTCTGCGCCGTTCTTCGGATATTTTAATACTTTCTAATGTGTGTGTGTGTGTGTGTGTTTTCAAACTTTCTGGATCAACTGCCTGCAGAATTCGTACCGATTTGAATATTTCATATCTTACAGACCAACATCGATCGGCAACACGATAATTAGTATAAAATTGGCGGTGTCTTACAACTAGTTGTAGTTTTCGTGTGGTTTTCTAGGTAGTATTGCGAGCCTCGTCGTGTCCCTCGTCACACTTCATACCCGAGACACGTTATGATCGTCTGCGCACAGTTTCGAGTGGATTTTCTCTGAAGACCGTTCGATTTATCGGACGGACACGCGAACTACAACGAAATATCGCCGAATTACAACAACCAGACCGCGATAAACGATATACGATGACGAGGACTAAACTTATCGGTCGATACGATCGAAATCGCCGTTTTGGACGGCTGAAATGACGCGTATTGGCGACGGTCGCGCCAACCGTCGGTCACGGTACCCATGTCGACGGAATCGCCGACGATTTAAACACCTATTATAAAACGGTCGAGGCGTAGCGACAGTCGAAACGAATAATATTGTGGAGCTGTCGTTCCGTCGTCAAACGCGTCGTCGTCCCGTTTCGCATGATACTGTTACGAAAATATAAAGAAAATAAATTCCCTCCCGCGCGCAGGACCTTTTAATAATAATAATAATATGTCGTCTGCGTACGGTATTGTCCTCGCGTTAAATAATAGGCCCCGGTTCATCACAGTCCGCGGCCCATATATATATATTTATACGTGCGCGTGTGTGTGTGTGTCCTTTTTGTCGCTCATACGACTCGCGAGATCAGAAAACGCATGTGCGACAAACAATGCGACTACCGCCGGAGGCCGGAGATGGAGGAAAAAAAAAACACACACGCCAAAAGAAATCCAAATAAGTGTGAACGGAAAAGAACGTCGTCGTCGCGTACGTATTTACCTACGAGGATTTTTTTCGCTCGTTTTTTTTTTTTTTTCTATTCTTTTTTCTCTCGGCAACTGTACACATACGTATTACCGTCGTACATTATATTATTATATTATATTCTGCGGGTAATAATATAATATAATACGTACGCGCGGTGACTGACGTGCCCTTTTCGTGCGCGCCGAACAGAGTACACTGCAGGCAGCGTTGCGCCGCACAAAGGCTCGTACAATATTTGTATCGCTCGTACACACACACACACACACACACGGCGACGACGACGATAATAATAATATGCGCGACGACGACGACGACGAGGAGACGACCCGCGCCGAATATACGTACGTGACAATACACAATGAACGTACCTATCCGTTGAATGGCACATAACGCGTACGAAATATAATGTGTCGACGCGTCTCTCCTCGCTCGTTCCCTCTGTCCTGCGCTGCAGTCTCTCTCACCTTTGTACGCTTTTTCCTCCGAGCGCACACACACGTGTGTACATTTCACATATCAATTCCGTTCGGTGCGTCCGTCCGCCTCTCTCTCTCTCTCTCGTATATACATATTGTGTGTATGTACACGCGCGTTTTATTTCATTTCACGTATCAATTGTACACACACACACACGCGCGCGCGCAAAACGTATTATAGTTGGCCTCGTGTTCCGCCTGTTTGTTGACCATAATATATATTATTCGCCCCGGTTACAATACATATGCGACTGCTACTGCGGCGCGCGGTTTCGCGTGTATATAATATATTATATTATATTATTATCGTCGGGCCCGACGACACGTCGTCGTCGGTGTCGTACGAATTTATCATATTATATATATATATATATTATTATGTTTCGCATTGTACGCCTACGCCGCCGCGGGTGAAAAGGAGGAATTTCGAATGAAAAAAAAAAAGAAGAAAAGGAGACCCATTGTATTATATATACGTATATATAGGTACTAGGTTAATTTCTTTTCTCTTTCTCCTTACCTTGCCGGTGTATCGAAATCTCGTCAAAAAAAACCCACCCTCGCGCGTCGTCGTCGTCGTCATACACCGCTACTGTCAAATTATTAACGCGTTTCTCTTACATTCCATCCCCCAACCCCTCGTGCCGGAGTAACACCGGTAGGCCGTACGCTTTTATTTATACGTTTGTGTGTGCGCGTACGTACACGTTTATTATACATATATTGTCAACAGCCCAAGCGCAGGAAACGCCTCGACGCTGTTTACGCGCGGCTCACCCGCGTCACACGACCCACCCCGATCGCTACCTGTTGTCGACGACGACGACGACGACGACGACACGTCGCGTCGCTATTATTGTATCGTAATAATACGACGACGATGATATAATTAATTGAAAAATCGTCGTCGCCGGGTGGGCGGACCGCGTCGCGGCAGGTAACTCGACGCGTCGCGCGACGACGACGTACCGCGGGGGGGAGGACGGTGTAGCGAAGTCCTGTTTCCCGGAGGCGTGTGTTTCAAAAGCGGTGGTTTTGACAGTCGCGGGTACGAAATATATTCAAGTGCGTCCGAAGGCGTGTGCACAGAGATCGTATAACGAGTCGTCGCCGTCCCTCGAAACGGTCGGGTAAAATGATTTAAACGGGTTTGGCGGTCGAAAAGACGAGGGAAAAAGACGGCAAACGTTTAGGGCGTCGACTTTTCGTACGCGCTAAACACGAGCGTTCAAATTGACAATTTTTTTATTTCCGGTAATTTACGAAAACGATAAATCATCGATTAACGAACGCGATATCGGAGCTATCCGCCAGAAAACGACGTATCTAAATATTATAGATTCGATTTTTAATAATGTTTCCTCGTTTTTTATTCGACCAAATTATAAGCGTGTAGTAAATAAAGCGATATAAAATGTAGAAAACTCTGTTCGTCGTCGTCTGTAATGACGTAATGGACGCGTTCTAAGTTCACATAAACAAACGAAAATGAATCCGGTTGCAGTTGTTACGTCACCGCCGCCCACTACCTGGGCGAACGATGCAGCCCAGGGGTCGAGTTCAAAACAGACAAACAAACATTAATGCAGTCGTTATTGCATATCGCCGCCCATTACCGCGCGAGACAATGGCGGAACCGGAAATGACGATAATGAGGTGAAATGGAATCGGACAAAAGTCGTTGACTTTCTCTGAACGGCGCGCGCGTGTTGTTTCAGTCTCGTCCGCGACGTCCTCCGAGGTAAATTGTTTTTTCGTTCGCCGTTATACGCCGCGTGTGCACTGTAAAGAATTTTCTTTGTATTTTGTTCCGAGTTCGTTAAATTTAATGTTTCAATTACATCTTTCATACGGATTTGACCTGTCAACCCAACGTCAGCCGTTCTTATTTCGTCATTTTATTATTTTTAATTCAAAAAACAGGTAAAATATCTAAAAAAAACATACGAGAGTGAATATTTTCTCGGTGTAATCGATGTACTATTTTTTTTTCTAGAAAATCAAACAATCTCACCGATTAGACGTTGCAGATTCGATCGACTCACCTCCTGTTGTATAAGCTTGTGCAGCTCGTGTTGGAGAAGGGATTTATAATTAGGATTACACAATCAAACTAAATTTAAACGATTACAAAATAATAAATCATACCCATTTGGTTTGTGACGAATCCCACCGCCGCGGCGCGGCAAAAGATGTACGAGCCTACATTTCGGGTCGTACTAGGAGGTACCTATATGTACGTGATATTATCATTGTTGTTATTGTGTTTGTGGGCCCCACCTATACAGCGATAAAATACGAGACGTTGTACTTTTGATTTATTAACGGGCGTCGGGAACTAATATATATAATATTATAATCTCCCGATGTCCGTCGGCAATTACACGCGTAATAAGTCGTCGGCCGCGGTCGCGCCGCGTACACGATCGCGCCGCGTACGCGATCGCGCGATCGTCGTAAACGCGGCGCGGAGGGGACCGGATCGGAATTCATCTCCCCACAGTGTTATAATATAATATTATACACGGCGCTCGCGACGCCGACGACGCCGCCGCAGACGAAAACGTGGCGTGCATCCATATCGGAGCTTAATAACATAATACAATAATATACGAGCTGGGGATACGACGATATGGAAAAAAAAAACAGAAAAGAAAAGAAACCACCGAGAGGGCGGAAATGCCCCACACAGCTCTTCTTCGCCCATTGCGGCGCGACGATTTTCTATATTCCCAACGGAATTATTGTTCTCGTAAAAAAAAAAAATGTTTTCTTTTTCTACCGCTTTATTATCGCTCGGTCACCGCCGCCGCGCCGTGCGCGCGACTACGAAGTCTCGGGAGCGCTTGAAAATTATTATCGTGTAACACATTTTTCCGCTATAGAGAGGTAGAAAAAAAAATTAATTTTCAAGAACATACGCGTTGAAAAAATTATTGTAAATATTTCGTAAATTTATACTTAAAGATTATGATATATTGAATTAACCCGGCTTCGCTAGTGAAAAGTTTTTTCCGATATGAGAGAGGGAGGGCAAAGGTGTTGAATGTTATTATTGGGGCTCGGAAGTCGATGCGTTTTTTTCTCTAATCGATGTAGGCGTTGATCTATCGAGATTTTTATCTCATTTAAATGGTCTAATGAAATTATCTGTAAAATTTTTATTATGCTTTTTCTGGCATTTTTTGGCTTTATTTCTCATTGGTATCGTTTGATTATGATCCTACATTTAAAATCATATTTCTGATAATGTACGTCATTTTTTTCTAAAATATAGCCAAGTTTTCTTATACGTTCATTCGATGTTTATTTTTTTTATAAATGACTAGGTACACTAATATTAATAAAACCGTTTTCCATCATTTTTATCACATCATTTATTCATACTTTTTAAAGTCGTTTTTAAAGGTTTTTCAGGTCATCGACTAATCCGAGCCATAGTTATTATATTTTCGTATAATTAATCATTGACGGACTTTCGATATACCGAATTATATTGAAATTCGTTATATCGCGAGAGAAAAAAAACCTTTATCATTGGTGGTTGCCACTATATGATGTGATTTTTCTAGGCGATTTTTCCACCACGTTCTCGTGCTTTTGTTGTAAGTTCTAATAGATTTGAATTTGAAATCGTGGCTGAAAACTTTTGTCATGATTCTTCTAAATGTGAGATTGCGGTTTTTTCGATTCGTCACTACGTTTTCTACGTTTTTTAATTTTTAAGATGAGCGTGGGTCCCCTTCTACCCCTTTTTCACATATTACAGTCGATCCGTAATAGTTTTCTCGACTCGCCTACTCGTATCGCTGACACACGTCGAGCGCGAGTGAGCCGGATCGGCGACGGTGTTGTGTTTACATAATATATACGTGTACGTGTGTCCGATAAACGAGCGACGATTCGTAGAAAAACGTCTGGAAATCTGTCGCTCGTTTTCCGTTTCGGTCAAATTGGCTATTCGTGTTCGTCGTGTATCCGTATTGACGTGTTAACATCGTCGTTATCGACGACGCGTACTGTCGACCGCCAGACGCGCGGGGTGCAGCGCGCGACGGATTTCTCGGAAGTCAGGAAAAAGGATTTTATTTCTGTTCTCCGTCGCGTCATCGTTTCGACGAGACGCTCCTTCAAAACGCCACGTGAAAAATAACTTTACAACGAATCAGGGCAACCGGAATCGTTGTGCGTGCTACAAAAAAAAAAAAAAAGAAGTGCAAAATAGAAGCACAACGTTTCATTCGTTTTATCGAATCGAGGCCGCACGCAGAAATATTTTTCGGTAAGTGACGTCGATATTACTTCGAGACGAATCGATGAAAATGATAATATATTATTGTGTTGTTGAACTCGGAATGTCGGTTTTTTGTTCGCGATCGACGTCTCCGTGGAATAACCGCGGCGCGATCTGACGGTGCCGTCCGCGGTTAGCGACTGGATCGTCTACGCCGACGCGGCGCGCCACGGTCGCGAAGAGACTTGAACGTCGTAAGGACGATCACCGGCATGATAATATTATTTCGAGCGTCGAATTTTACCGAGAAATTCACGATGTCCTATTCAATCGACTTTTTTTGGTCCGTATACATTTTTTACCGACAACGAACAACACGTCGGACGAAAACGGAAAATTTTCGATCGACGACAATTTTCGCGACGACACGTTTGTTATCTTTTCTCGCGGCATACTCAAACGTAGAACTAAATAGCTTACGGCTTAGTGGTCTCTAATAATAATTTGTGTTTGCGGCCGATACTGCAGACTTTTTACAAATATTACTCGACATAATATTAACTGGTCAATAACAACGAGTTGTTCACGTTTTACTTATATTGTTTCAGAGAAACTAGATCGAATGAAAAATATGAAACCATCAAATATGCACTGGAATACGTTATTACGTTGTGTGACAAAAAAAAAAAAGTAATATATTATACGCATAACAATTTGAAACGAAATAAAATGTTTTTATCTTTTTAGTCGTAATAATGTAATGTAATCACCTGTGTGGTTGAAAATCAAATCACAATCAACTTGTATTTATAGATAATTATTGTCGACGACTTAATATTTTTTGCTCGGACGAAACGACCGTCGTCTCTAACAAGTCTCAATCAATTGAGCAATGTTAATACCATAAGAAATACCAAAATAACATTTTAGTCTAGTAAGTAATTTTAAGTAGAACAAATCGTTAATATTAAGTAGGGAAATTGTGTATAGAAAGGAGAAGAAAAATAATAACAAGGGTTGTTCGGTGGTCGTCACGTGACTCGACTATTAATTCGAAAAAGTCAACTTATTTTGTGTGTTCATCGTTCGATTTGATCGGCGTATACGACAGAACGCAATGGATTGGCACACGGTCTGCGCCGTTCGTCGATGTATCCGGACCACAGTACGTACACGTTTGTATCCGTTTCTCTGGACGACCGACTCGGTAATATTTTCAAGGCGCCCGTTGTCGATGCGAGTAGTATTGTACGTAGTTTTTGTGATTTAGACGACATCGACAATCGAACATAATATTGTTTCGCGATCAATAACGTTTTCTTTTTCGTTCAATCGCGTCGATGCGAATCTCCAGAGGCTGTGCATCGATACTTATTCATATCGGTTTGGCATTCACAAAATGTCAACTATCGTGATCATATTTTATCGCGAGCCGCGTCGATGTATACGACGGTTGATAATCGGAGCTCGGACTTTGAATACAATTTGCATATTAATCGTCGCGAATATTACGAATCTTCCCCACAAAAGGCGTGTATGAATCATTTTCGAATATTATTGCGTATTATAATTACTTCTCCTTATTTCAACATTTCACTGTTTTCAGAGCACATTTCACGATTCAAATTTTTATTCGAATCCTATGACGCAATAACGATTTGGAATTCAACACAACCGTGCCGAGCAAAAAAGTATCTAGGACACTTGCGGGCCTCTCGCGCCCCCCGGTGCTTTTTATTTTCTCCGTGTCGACGGATTTTCACGACGACTGTCGATTTCGTTTTCATCTCACGCGCGCTGTGAAACGATAAGATGGATTGACGCAAAAAAAAAAAAAAAAAACTAAAATAAACACTGAGCTACTCGTTACGGTGTAGCTGTACTTAAAATGAGTGGTTAACAAAAGTCGAAGAATACGAAAAAAATCAATGTCAAACTCGGGATTCATAGATTAAAATGACGCTCCCGAAAAAGAACTGCTACTCGAAGCGATCGCTTCCAATTTATTTTATCGATGAAACTCGCTTTACGTATACTCGTGTAACGAACAAAACCAGTGCGCCTGGTCTGAACGGCACCGGCTCGCAGTGAAACGTGGCCGCAAAACTCGTTGCCGCGACGTACGTCTCAGGGCGCAGCGCGTTCGTCCGCGCGACGATTTTTTATCCACGGAATATTTAAAACACTTTTGGAAACGCAAACACGTTCGAGTAGTAGGCCGCTTGAAATATCCAAAGTCCGAGGAAAAAATCATCCAGAGAATATCGACCGTTTTCAGATTTTAACAACAATTATAATTATTATCATACGAATATATCGTTTCATTTCGTCGTATATCTTATTTATATTGTTCGTTTTATTTTATACTTGATACATATTATATAGATATTCGAGAACAGAACGGACACTGAAAAATACGTATTTAAAACGCAAACAAAAGGCCGACAGGTACCGTGTCGTTTTCGATTTATGAGCTATCCAAATAATTGTTATTCGTAAAACGTCGATAAAAATGTTTCGGTAAATTATGTTTAGAGCTTTAATACGAAAAATGGAAAACGTTTCTAAACACAGCGGTCTCTTTTTCTCGTTTAAATGTCGAGAGAAAACCACGCGAATCCGCCCATCCAGACTCTATAATATTACGCGCACTCGAATATCATTCAAGTCTCCGCCGCCCCGCGCCAATTATTATTTTCGTTCGGGACGAGTGAAATACGGCGTACTCATAATAATATGCGCACAATGCGAGTACAGAGAAACGTCGTGAGAACGGCCGCACGACGGACGACGACGTCTCGTCACGCCGAAGGTGGGCGATAAAAATAACGCTCTCGTCGTCGCACGGCCCGCGGACAAACTGTCAAATTATTTACTCCGTGTCAAAACGACGAGATCTGCGGAGAATTCACGAGCATCGCCGTTATAATATTATATACAAATACATATTTATGTATACGTATACGTATTGTCATTGTTATTATAACGCCGCCGCCGTGGTTTCGAAACGCGATATTATAATAATAAGGACTTTACTCTATTTAGAATTGTGTGAAATATGGAGCCGAGGGAAGTGAGGAGGTCAGACGATTCGCGGTTTTTCTTTACGGCGTCCATTCGATTTCGTGTACGACAGTGGTCTCGAACGCGCGCGGCCCCCGAAGAAGAGCGAATTCCGCACGAACAAATGTGTTGTGAAAAAACCGCTGCAAAACGATAAACGTGAACGATATCGTATTTATTTTTTTTTTTTATTTCAAATCGACGACGGTTTTTTAAAACTACTTTTGTCTGCACGCTGAAAGCGAACAGTAATAATTATATCGATATATCGTGTAACAATAATATTATGATGAAATAAATCGCGAGCGAACCGAGCGGATTTCGATGGCGTTGTTGTTCGCCGCTCGATGTGCACGGATCCAATTCGCGGGCCGAATCGCGCGCGGTCTGTTAGCGTGTACAGCTTTGAACTATATTACAGCGCAAAACGATAATAATCGACGTCGTGTCGTACGGGGGAAAAAACGACGCGCAATCGAAGTGTAATATCGTTTAATATCAAATCATCTTGGAATAATCGAAAAACAGACCGACGGGGTTTTATCGCAACGTCTTTCTGTCGTCAAATTCAAATAATAATATTGAAAACCCCACGACGAGCGCCGGCGGTAGTTTTTGGATAAAATCGAAAGAAATTCGATTCCATTAGAACAGTGGTCTCAAACATACGCACGTACCCTTTCCACGTGGCCCGCAATACAAATACAGTTTTCTAATTTTTTTTTTTCTTAGTTTGTCATATTTTTTCAATGAAAATGCGAACATACATCGTGACACGAAATTTTTATATATACGAGTATAGATAAATATAAAAACAAATGATGACTTTTATAATAGATTATCAGACTTTTAGTAGATATAAAAAAACTAAATAAAAGCTTAAGAATTATATAAAATGAATAAAGGTAAAACAATACTTATCAAATTAATGAATAATTAATAATAAAATAACTAAGTAATTATTTAATTTTACTTTTGTAATAGTCGTCATTGCATAGTGTATCATCAAAGTGATACAATTATATTTGTAACTAATGCATAATGTATCATATGTGATACATGTGAAAAATGAATAAAAATGTATACTACTAACCATTAATTTGAGATAAAACATTTTAAAAACAATCTCAACACATAACTGAGTAAGAAAATATTAATTTTTTTATTAGTTATGATAATATTTTCCACTTAATTGAACTATAAAAAAGACGTTTTTCTGTTGTTGACAACAATTATTATTAATAGCGATTTTACTAATTAACAGCTGATGTCAAAGACGGTTTATCAAATAAATAATGTGTGGGTAAATATATGAAGATGTCAACAAAAAGACCGCCAAACCTTTGTTGTTATAGAAACGGCAGTTATTTTCAATTTTCACGGTTGTATCATGGGTGATACTTTATGCAGTGTAGGGTTAACACATCTCAATGTGCACTGTTTTTTTTTTCTCTCATTAAATATACAGATACCCCCACGTTGATCGGATGGATACGACGCGATCGTGACCGAACTACGATCGACCGAAAAAACGAATTCGATTCGAGCGGCGCGGCGGTCGGAAAAAAAAACATCACGTCGTATTTGAGTCGTCGCGGGAGGGAGGGCCAAACAATTCGAACCGATCCGGGCGGGTACGTACGCATATACCATATACACTGTCGAAATCGACCGAACTATTTCACTCGACCACGTTTTCAATATCATAACGCGGCCGGTACGGAAATTCGCAATGTTCGTGGCGCGTAAAGATTGCTTCGCGTCGACGGGACTCGGCGGCGGCGACGACTACATGTTTTATAGTCACGAGGTCTCCGCGCAGTCCGCGCCATTATGTCGCGCCGGTGAACGTGTGGAAAAAAAACTAAAAAACAGAAACCTATTGTGTCGTTATTGTGACGTGGCACAGTGTGCGACGGAAAATATTAATTTTTTTCTCCTCGACACAAACAGTGAAAAAACAATATTTTACGTAACGATAAAAAAAAAAAAAAAACAAATAAAACGCGTTTTTTTTTCCGTTTCAGATACGACAGGAAACGGACGATATATAATTGAAAAATGACTACTGGCGATACCATCGATAACGGCGACGCGTAAATACGCGTTACAGAGAGATAGATAGAGAGATTCACATCGAATTACGACGACGAGGTACGATGCGGCGTACAGCACACGTATTGTTTACGCGAAACTCTGCCTGAAAAAAAAAAAGAAGTATTATTATTATTATAATAATTTATAAGTATAGTATATTATAATATTGATAATATTATGCGCGCTCTGAAAAAAAAAAAACGCACAAAATATGTTTATACGTTTATGCAGCTATTACGTATACAAAATCATTAAAATATGCAAAACACGCGAAATTAAATTAAAACGAGTTTAATAATATGCAGGCGATTCGAATTTAATTTCCATAGTTAATAACTTACAAATTAAATTATCGATTCGTCGCGTAATAATATACATTATGGTATCATATATACATATAATGTACGAAAATCCAAAACGAAAATCGATTTATCGAGAAAAGTCGTAAATAATATTTTTCACGTTATGAGACGTTCTGGTGTCAGTCACTGTGCGCAAAATCGTGTTGGACAATGTTTCAGACATGTAAAGTATCTCGATTTCAATTCGCAGTGTTTCAAAACGCAACAACGTGTTCGGTCAGATCGCGGCCACGAGAGTTATGAAAGTAATAACGAATTTTTCCTTTCGACAATTCGAACGCGAATTTTTCGAACACGTTTTCCACGTTATTTGTCGTCGAGTAAAAGTAATCTTTTCGATGAAAACACTAGTCGAGTTAAAATCGATTTTCAAAACGTCCCAAAACGGCGACAAACGTTGCCAAATACATCGCATAGCGTTCGAACGTTTTCGAATTCGACACGGACAACGCTCGCATTATTATGTACTTATTATATTATTATATCGTGCGTTTCGGATAACGCATTATTATTACTTCCGCGTGCGAGTAGAATTCTACCAGCGGGTAGCCCGACGCGATGGTCGCCACGTGTGTGTCGTCGCGACGTGCGACATTACACCGTCCGTCGGTCACCGCCAAACACGCGCCCCGTCCTCCTCCTTCCGTGCTGCGGGCTGGCGCCGAACCCGTGAACACACGTGTCGCTCGTTTTCGAGAAAGAAGAAAAAAAAAATAAACGAAATACCGATTAGACGTGTATGTATTTTAAAACATCGAACGCGGTGCGTGCTGGCGGTCGACGATATCATTTTCGAATACATCTGGAAACAATATGAAATCTCTCCTATGCGAACTGATCTCACGTTGTAGGCTACCGGAGCGACACGACGACGACGACGGTGCGAACGTTAAGAAATTTCAAAAAATCGTATTACCCGCCGAGACCGCACACAGTGCCCAAGGGGAGCCCCCGCCGAAATCGCAATCTTCGGTACGACCGATCGAAATGGATATACTATTATATTTTTACATTATATAAAAACCGAATTTTTAGATTTTTCGAGTCAATTCTAGGGTTTCATTAGAAATCGAATTTTTCGAATTTTCGAGAGTGTTTTCAATGGCTTCATTAAAAATCAAATTTTCGACTTTTCGAGACTGTTTTCTATGGATTCATTAAAAATCAAATTTTAGATTTTTCGAGTCTTTTCTATAGCTTCATTAAAAACCGAATTTTTCGAATTTTCGAGTATTTTTTAAGGCTTCATTAAAAATCTAATTTTTCGAACTTTCGAGTCTTTTCTAGGGTTTCATTAAAAATCGAATTTTTCGAATTTTCGAGAGTGTTTTCTATGGCTTCATTAAAAATCAAATTTTCGACTTTTCGAGACTGTTTTCTATGGATTCATTAAAAATCAAATTTTAGATTTTTCGAGTCTTTTCTAAGGCTTCATTAAAAATCTAATTTTTCGAACTTTCGAGACTGTTTTCTATGGATTCATTAAAAATCAAATTTTAGATTTTTCGAGTCATTTCTAGGGTTTCATTAAAAATCTAATTTTTCGAACTTTCGAGTCTTTTCTTGGGTTTCATTAAAAATCGAATTTTTCGAATTTTCGAGAGTCTTTTCTATGGCTTCATTAAGAACAGAATTTTTCGAATTTTCGAGAATGTTTTCTATGACTTTATCATTTTTAAACCCCTCGGGGGTTGAATTTTCGAGACCTTCTATAACTTAAAACCATTCCCCAGACTTGGCCAATCCATTTGTGAAATTCGTACTAAAATTCGTCGATCGCTTTTCGAAATATGCGCGTACATCCAAAAAAAAAGGCCTTCTATTTTATTATCATATATATTATATAAAATAATAATAATTACTATCGCCGGACGACGGCAGTGTTATTATGCGCGCGCCAACGACGAGCGAATTAAGAAAAAAAAAAAAAAAAAAACGCGAATATTATAATAATTTAATAATGATTAATGGCGATCGGAAGCAGACGACGACGTGCGCGCGGACACGCGGTCAGAGGCGCGCGCGATGAATGTATTACGCGGTTGTCAAGAGACCGCATATTTGCACGAAGACGTGTTTTATTATAACGTACCCGCAGCGACGTGTATCACAATATTTATTTCGCCAGCTGTCCGCCGTGCGGCGATATTATTTATCGCGTTGTGTGTTTTATTCGCGAATCCGACGTACGCGTTATTATAATTATTATTATCATTTACATGTACAGGGTGTCTTTCCGCAAAAACTTAAAAAACAAAACGCACACACACACAAACCTCCGAGTTTCTCGATCGTTTCGACCATGCGTTTAGCGTTTGTGTTTCGAAACGTTTGCGATCGATCCGATTTCGTCCGACGGGATATTATAACTTACGGATTCAAATAGCGAATGCAAATTTCAAGTGTATTTCAAAATTATTAAAAAAAAAAAAAAAAAAAAACAATCGTGTGTTGACGGTAACGTGTCATTGATGACGTGTTTTCTATTTTTAATAACACCCCGGGTATGGTAGTAAGGCGTGTTTTTATGTCTCACTTGCGAGAGTGACGTTTTCGTTTTAGAGACTTCGGGAGGACGACTAAAAATATACTTGATACATTCGACGTGGCCGATTCTTCGCCAACGGAATCGAAATCCTAGACAATCCTCAAACGATTGGATTCCGATCGACTTGGACGACCGTTTTGCATTTTCCGTTGGAAAATTTGTTTTCGAACCGATCCGGCACATCTCATTTATAGGGGAAAGCTCGCGGAAACGAGTAGAGGAGGAGCAGGAGGCGCGCGGTCATCCGTAGACACCCTGTGTGAGGAAAGTGTAAAAAGTCAAAAAAAATTTTTCTTGAAATCGCGTTACGAGAGTATGCATATCGTTGTAGTAGCAAAACGAACAAAATAAAGAAAAGAAAAAACCCCGCAAAACATGATTTAATACGTAAGCAGCACGCGTACGTATCGCAACAACGAGCGAAACTACGTCATACGCGCGCTTGTGTGTGTGTGTGTGTGTGTGCGTCTCGATGCTCCGAGCCGTATTAATTAGCCGAGTTGTAGCACATAAATTATATAAAATAATAACGACACGCGAGCGTTATATATTATTATTATTATTATTATTATTATTATTATACAAATACATTGGAAATTGTATTATTAATTCCCCGCACACGCGCGCGTCGGACCTAATAATAATATAACGTCTTGCGCACGGACTCGCTTATTACGAAAAGAGAGAGAGAGACGAAAAGAAAAAAAAAAATTTGTTAAAAAAATCCTCGGTTCGCCGTCGTACAGTTGCGTCGCTCGCGTGTCGGACGTGCGCGTCTCCTCTTTGTGTGTTTGTGTGTACACACGCGCGTTTATACGTGCGCAAAGAAACGAGACCGCGAACACGGTTAGCGAGCATACCGAATACGATTTTTCTGCAGGTGGCCGCCACGTGTGTCCGATACGGCGGACTGCGGACCGTAGAGGTTTTTGAGAGAGGAGAAAAAAATTAATATTTCCGAGTACGTTCGTTATTGTACGCAGTTGGAGAAATACAAAAGGAGCAGGACCCGACGAGCGCAAACATATGTGTACACCGAACGGTCGATTTTAACACGGAAGAAATGGACGAGTGGCGATCTTTTCGATATTACGATCTCGTGTGTGAGTCTATACGCCGGATTAATAGGCGACGCACATGTCGCCGCCGATGTTTTAGACGTTTCCTGGAAACGAACCGTGACGTAGATTATTAAAAACACACGTGACGAAATCGACACGGCGCAACAATAATCGTTAGGGGCGTTCTTCGGTGGTCTCGCGACAACTTTGTTACAAAGCACTGAGTAATATACAGACGGACGTGTTTAATACATTATAAATCCGAGCCCTGGTTGTACGTACATACCACTTATGAAACAGACGTTTAAATATATAGGTTCGCGATGAATATATTATTAGGCTTGCGCAAGTCTGCATCACTAATCATAAAAATCAACAGCTCTTACACATTATTTATTACGCTTTGTAATTGTAAATATTACGTACCAGCGCGTAAATGGAATTTATTCGTTCGACTTGTTAAACCACCGTCGTCGTACGTATTTCGACTCGATTCCCAGTCGACCAAAGCGTTCGGGAAAAAATTCGAAAAGTTTTCGTTGAATTCCGTGTACGGAGAGAGGGGTCGTTTTGGACGTCGAAACGCCCTCTATATAAACAAACAATACAGCGTGCGTGTTTTGGATAGGTAAAATAGGTAAAACGCGCTTAAAATGTCTACAAAACACGCGTACGATTCCATTTCATATATTCGATAATATGTCGTTAGATTTTGAAGATTTTCTTGTAAATAAATATTCATAAGCGGACGCGCATGTTTCGATCCGACGAAGCCTTCCACAAACGATATTTAAACGATTTAAAATCATCGAAACTCCTCTAGTGAAATACCGATGGCTTCGGGTGCGCGTGCACGGCGGGTTCGCTTGGAACTTTCTTCCGAGAAAGGAAAAAAAAACAGAAAGTCGCGTGAAAAATCGCGAGCAAATAATTTTCGGGTCACGCGCAAAGGATATAAATAATATACAATACGTACGAGAACTACCTATGCAGAGACGATTGGTGGTCCGGCGCTCTCGCCGCGGTCGTCGGTTGTTCATTTCTCCCGCGAGACGTTTCAATAATAAACACCACGCGCGTATAATTAAAACAGTAGGCATTATATAATATTATGTACGTGTAAACCAATTAGCCGCCCGTAATATTATTATAATAAAAACCATGTCGGATCGCACTTTTCGTTTTATATCGAATACACTGTATAGTATATAATATTATACGTTTTATATATATACATGTATTATGTACGTATAGGGTTTATGTACATGAGCGAGTGTAGCCGGCGGCCAAGTGCCATTATAAATAATATAATAATAATAATAATAAATACGCGCGCGCGCGCGGTAAACATTATTAACGCGACGTGTAATGTTTAATATAATACACAGTAATAATAATAACGACTGCTGCAGTGATATACCTCTATAATATATACGAGCGCGTTTATTATTATAACGCGAGTACGGCGTAATATATATATATATAATGTATAAATGATTTGTATAAAACGAAAACAAAACTGGTTTTAATTAGATTTTCATCGAAAAAACGAATTTATTACGGGCGGCGGCGACGAGTTTTTTTTAGCCGTCACGTATGCTATTATTATTATTATTACTAAAAGCCGCGATATAATAATTTCATGTTATACGCGATTTTAATCGACGTCTATCGTTCGCCCGTTTACTCCGCGACGACGACGACGCTCGGAATCGCATAAAATATACGCGTTATAATATTATTATGATTATACGTTTTTATTATCGTTATAATTCGTGTACACACTAGTATTGGTTTTTTTTCTCTCTCCGTCTTAATTTCCCGCGAGAAAACTAATTAAGAGCGTGTCTCGCGCGTATTAATTGATTTCAGCGGCGCGGTGCTACACGTGCGAACCGCACGTCATCGACACACACATACGCGCGCGCGCGCGCGTGACAACGACGAGGACCTTTTTTTTTCTCCTTCGCCGCCCGTTTCACGCGAAACGCAAACGTTTCACGTTTCATGCCGCTCGAGTCCTTTCCATTCAGAGCATTTTTCCATTCCCTTTATGGTTTCTCCGTCGAAAAGAAACTGAAAAATAAACGGCAACCGTTCTGGGATACCGGTTTGATTTTCGTTTTTTTCGTCGTGACTCAAAAACGAATTTTATCGCGAAGACTTGAATGCGATTGCCACCGAATACTCTGTATATACCTGCACCGTTCTCCGGAACAGTGGCTACCAAATTGTGGTGCCAGGACTCCCGGGGGACCGCAAAGTGAACGCGAATAAACCTGAAATTCTTGTCGAACTTAAAAACGCGTTATCAACGTCACGTCAACGAGTCGTTAGCGTCGCGTTGAGACGTAGTCACGCCTATCGCCGCGTTGTATTATTCTAATGCGGACCATTATAATCAATTATCATATCCGTCAAACTCGACGCGTCAGGCAAGGAGGAGACAGCTTTCGGTGGCGGGCCTAAAGCTGGACTTTGCGAACGGGGAGGAGAACAGAGGCAATAACGCACATAATATGTTAATTAGGGCGGTCTGGTAACGAACTTAAAAAATCTAAAACGAGATTCATCGCGACTTTCTCTTCCCAGTCAACGAAACGAAATCACTTTTGAAAGTGTTCAACTCGAAATTTCCAATAAAATCCATTAGAGTATTAACAATTTTTACACGATATATTATAATATATTGCGGCGGATTTCGATTAAACGATTTAGAAATAGAGAATTGATCCGCTCACAGTCATCCGCCCCGTCGTCGATCAGAATCGTTTTCCCAAAGTAATTAGATTTCAAATTTACAAGAACCGATGACAATCGGCCGTCACCCGTGTCTCGATATTTTGCTGCTATATATTGCGATGACGACGCGGTTATTTTATTTTTTTTTCATTGTTATTATAATTACGTTTTGCCAACACGATGATGTGTTACTATTAACTACACTATACTCACGCGCGAATATACTGTCAATAATATTTTGACTTTGTGTTTTTCACCGACATTTTCGAATAAATCTAACAAATATGTACGCTCTTGTCGTGCACGTGTTGGGTATACAAAGTCTTGAAAACACTCGTCGAATAATTAAAAAAAAAAAAACAAAACAAAACATTTTGCAATTCGAGAAATATCTCTTCTCCACGCCGCGCCGCCGCCGCGGCGGGTGATCTATAATTATTATTATACTTTGCGCCAAGTAGTTAACGGAAATTACATATTTATAAGGTTATTACTTTGCAATGCGATTTTAATTCACTTAACCTTCGTTTAAGATTTATGAATGTTAACGAAAGAAATAATTAAACTGTTCTAATATTGTATCGGCCGTGCTTAAAGTGTATATATTACTCATAGCTCGCGGATTTAATGACTCAACAAATTACTCGAATGGGTATATACACGTATTATATACGCGCTCCGCAATACGCGACCGGCGCAACTTATTTTTTAATTTATATTAATACGTCTAATAATTATTGTTCCGTCTCGTTTTAATGTTATGCGACGTAGTTCACACGAAACAATATCGAATTAACGTGCGATTATATATATATATATGTTTGTAGTTAAAATTTTTGTTTTAAAACAGAAAATTAAACGTATGAAAAAAATGTAAAAGGAAAAAAACAATTCGTCGGAAATATTATAATTCTTTTGGACGGATATACGAACATAAATAACGGTCTCGCACGCAAATATCTGGAACACGATATCACACGAGATTTATAATTTAGCAATATTATGATTATGGTTTTTATCGTTGGTGTTTTAAAAATACGCGACGATGACGACCAATCATATGGAGACGAGTGCGAATTGCCGACAGAGAAATGTATTAGAATGTAAAAACGGTAAACCTTAAGCTTGAGAATCGTTTGAAACGCAAACGTACCCTAAATTGTGTTAGTTTTTCGCGATTTCGACAAGGTAGTAACAGTACGAAAAGATGTAATAACGGAAAAACAGATACGCGCATCGAAACCGAATTTTCGTTTATTGTTAACGCGCCAGAACAACGGTCTCGAGAAAAATTTGTATTTTGAAAAGGGCGGCGCGATAAGGTCAAGCGCCGGCGGCTACACAGCGCTACATAAGCTTCACGGGCGAGCGGCGAAATCGGTTGATTACCTTTTTATGCGCTTATAATATATATGCTCGTATATATAGGCAGTAAACATTCGAGTTATTACATTATATACGTACGCGGAGAACCGTCTCGGATATTGAAATCTATCCATCATCGCCGCGGTGCACGCGCTTTTGTATGGGAACGTGCTGCAAAGTCGTGTGGTACCTACCAAAACGGTATATTATATATATATGGTATACACGAGAAGTGTACACGATAGTAATAATAATAAATAACAATAATAATAATTTACGTGATTTGGACGCGTACGCGAGTCGGTAGCTACCCCGCCGCCGTGCTGCTGCTGCCCACCCATCGCTGTCGCGCACACGGATCGTAATAATAATAATAATAATAATAATACTAATCACTGCGTCTCCTGCGTTCGTCGAACGATGGAGGAGAACGTGTCGATACGTCGCCGACGTCGTTTTACGACGGTAATATATTATAATAATATTATATATTCGGGTACACGTCCGCGGATGTATATTATGTTTAATAGTCGTGCGGGCTAAAAGGAATGGTAAAGAACGACGTAGGTTACATATTATCGTTATATATATTATATATGTATATACGCGGGAAGATAATGGGAAAATAGCTACCGGAATATAATAATAATAATAATAGTAATATATTATGTATACGATTTTCGTGTTGTCGGGCGGCGCGGGTAAACGGAGGCGATTTTTCATGCCCCCGCCGCCGCGGGTCCCACACTCGTCGTCGTCGGATTCCATCGAAACATTATAATAAAATATTATATTATTATATACGTACATATTGTATTATTAGATACACCGCGTACGGTGTTGTGCGCGCGCGCGCGTTTATTTTTTAGTCGTTTTATTTTTTTCGCTTCATCACCGCACACCTACGCGCTCACATCGTGTGTGCGCTGCCTACTTATATATAATATAATATACTCAATACTGTTATTACTATATTATATCGTATATATATTATATACTTATTATTATACGCGTATCGCGCGCATGTGTGGTGTGCACGGCTACTGTTGTACACGCGTGTAATTTCGTCGCGGTATGTACTACACGTACATGTCGGCCGCAACCTACGCGGTGAACGGTCGCTCGCATAATGCGTTTACCAGATTACCAATTATCGGGCCCGTCAGCCACGCGGCGGCGTACGATAATATATTATATTATATATCGTGGACGTGATATTTCACGCTCCGTACGGACGGACGGACGCCGGCAGTCGTCTCGCGCGTTATCGTCGTCGTCGTCGTCGTCGTCATCGACGTTGCTGCAGCAGCAATAATAATAATGTATGATACAACGACCGTTTAATATAATAGCGTTGGAAAGGACGATCGAGAAACCGAGTTGAATGGCGAGGGCACTTTGGAGGCTCTCGAAACGAAAGCGCAGAGGATCGGGTCTAGCTCTTACAACGGGCCTCGAAATAAACGGGAGCGAGGCGGAGTAGAATTTCGCATAATTTTATCTTTAAAGAGAGACTCTTTAACGAGGCCTATAAAATACAGTTATTTTGCACCACCCGAGACCGACGACGACGACGCGCGACGTTAGGGGATTTCTCTCGCGCGGACTGGTCCGTTCTGAGTGCGATCTCGCGTTTCGCACGAGAACGTTTAAACGTCGTCGACGGCGAAAATATAATATATGATACGAAATGAATACATAATAACGCGCGCGCGTGTATATACATGTAGTTAATCTCGTCGACGGTAGCCGTAACAACGCGTAATGCAATACACTATGTGTACACTCAAAGCGGTGGTGGTAGTAGGAGTACTTAACCTATAAATTAGTCTGGCACAACACACGCGTATGATATATAATAGACATATAGTAGTGCCTCTAATGTATAATTAATATTTCCCCAAGTCAAATGGCGATTAAATAATATATTATAAATATACGTACGGAACGCTATAGTCGTTAACGATCGTTAAAATCGAATGTGTGTGTGTGAGAGAGTTAAACGACGACGACGACGGTGGCGGGCCTACTTTAAGCGCGCAATTAGACCGACTCGAAAATAGAAAGAGAGAGAGAGAGAACGAGTGGGCGGAGTGAGACGGACGGAATGAGAATTTGAACGGATCGGGTAGAGAGCGCATAAGTCATAATATTATTATAATATACTCGCGGAGACCGAGAGAAAGGATCAGACGTGACGACGAGCAACAAGGAAAAGAGGGAGACGGAGAGAGAATGCGTATAAGGATAATATAGTGTATGGAGAGAAATAGACGTGAGGTTAAATGCCGATTAGTCGAGTTTACGTTGTTAATTGATCGACGGCGTGCCCTCTCTCTCACCCCCCCGCCGCTCGTTCAAGCCGGCGGGGGCGCTGTTGTACCGTCGCCGGCGGCGTCGTCGTCGTCGTCGGGTTTTCGAAATTATATTTCGTTTCTGAAATCGTGAACGTATTAAAAAATTATAAAAATACGATTTTTTTCGAACATTAGATTTTGCGGAAAATTTATCGACTGTTTTTGATTCTTCGACGGCGACAACACGTCGACTTTTACTGGAGGTATATTTCGATTACACACGGTTATATTTTGTTTCGTAAACGTTATATTTTTTGATAATATTTTGTTTTTGTTTTTTTTTTTTATTTTCTTCGTTTAGTCGTTTGAAAGTTCGAGAGACCAACGATTGTTGTCGAATCTTCACATTTAGAAAAAATCTAAAAATATTTGGTTCATAATAATCGTTCGACGATATATTTGGACCGTCAATTATTCAATAGTAGCTATTCTGCTGTTCTCTAAAGCACGCGTGTACGTTGGAGGGGACGATAATCTGTTATCCTTTTCGTACAACTCCTCCGTCCGACCGCTCCTGCGGCGAAGGCTCGTCGACGTCGTCGTGTTCGATGCACTGCGTTTATAGGCGGTAATAGACGGAGTGGCAAACGTCGTGGATTTTTTTTCTCATCACGACGAGAAGAAACGGCGATTCTAATTTGCTCTCTCGTTATTTTTCGTATATTTACATACTGTCTTATATTCCGAGAGTGGATTTTTTTTTCTCCAATTCCTTATTAACACTGCAGCAGTGAGCGCGCGCTCGGCAAAGTCGTCGACGTTCTCGGGCAACATGTCAAAACAATGAAACCGGAAGAAAAAAAAATGTATACGTCTTCGAGTCGTGTTGGTACGCGATTCTTTTTATTAGTATCGTTATACGTACGTGTAAACAGCGAATCATATTAGTTTTTTAATAGCCGCGTTTCTCAGAACTGCGATTTACATATACGATTATTATTATTTCGACGTCGCGAACAGTTACGACGAACAAGCGACGAAAAGTAACGAATCTAATAAAAACCGTACGCTCATAATCTGCGCTCGAGTGCCCATACGTGTATATCTATAATATAAATTATATATAAAATAGAAGCCCTTTTTTTTTTTTGTATGTACGCGCATATGTCGAAAAGTACTCGGTGGATTTTAATACGGTTTTCATTAATCGATTGGCCAAGCCACGGGAAAGGTTTAAAGCACTATAGCACGTCTCGAAAATTCAACCCCTTAGACGGTGAAAAGGGTAAAATTATAAAAAAAATCGCGTGTAATAATCGATTGAATGGAATTCAAACGGATTTCTATAAAACGATTTAGCAGAAAGGGGTGTTTCTCGGTGATTAGTGTCAGGATTTCAAATCGACTTTTGCGACTCTGCGGACAGACTTGAATGAATTTTTATGCTAATTTAAACGCAACTCGCTGTTTACTAATTCGAACGGCTACAATGTTTTAAAACACACACGCCCGTGTGATCTAGATCACGCGTCGTCGTAACTAAATCGCTTCGAATCAAATTAAAGACAAAAAAAAACAAAAACTGGTTATGGTAAATAATTTCACTTGTACTTTTATCCAAGTAAACACACTCAATATCTACGGTTAAGAACCGAATGAAAAATCACGACGGTTTTTTTAGAAAAAGCTCGACATCCTCTTAATGGATGTAGTATATAATATTTTGGGCAATACATTACATATGATGTAATCCTAGTGAAACTTTTTTTATATTTCAAAGGGTAATTTAAATCGGTAACCGAAACAACAACGTGTACCGGCCGAAAACGGATAAAAGTTCAGAATTTTGACGGTTTCGCCCGTGAAAATCTCAGACCGTCGGCCGTCGTAGTATACGTATCTATTTGTTTTGCGATCGGATCGGGACTTTTTAACACACTCCGCGCGCACAATACGAGTGTCGATAATATCATAAACACGTAGGCAAATCGCGAAAAACCGTAAAACTACACCGCCAGCGCGTAAGTGTACCTATATTAATAAGGAACGAAAAAAAAAAAAGAATAACGACGAAAAAATACGGGAAAACGTGAGTAAAGCACCTGCTGGATAGCATAATATATAATAATATTATAATAAAATATACGCATTGTCGTGACAACGACTGCAACGTCACCTGCAGCGCCGTCGGTTTTTTTTTTCCGCTTTACCTAATTCGGTACGGCGTGTTTTTTTTTCTCTCTCTCTCTCTACACGTTCTCACGTGAAACTCTGTTATTTACCCCCCCTTGCCCACGTTCTTCGTGGTCTTTAAGTTTTTTAATTTACCACAATATTATAGTATACGTATAATACGCGTGCGGGTATATAGGTAGCCGTTAGTATACGTTTTCGTGCGACGCGCGTATAATATGTATACGTATAATGCGCGTAATATAATGTCTGATGGACGCGCGAGTGATGATAATTATAATTTGTTCGATTAAAGTTTTCGAAAAAAAAAAAAAAAAACAACACTCGACCGCGTGTAATACACGCACGCGCAACAAAAAAAGAGAAAAAAAACCCGATCTCTACAAGAGTGGGAGTATAGATAATATTATATTATAGTAAATGAAAATAATTCGCGGCGAAATACATAATATTTACTAATATAATATAATGCGGTCGAGTGCAGGGGACGCACGTCAAATACATTTCGTAATGTGATGCGATCGCGTACGTATATTATAATAATGATAATATAAACGATTTGCGGCGTAGGTATAATAATATTGTAATGCGCGTGCGCGCAGGCCAAAACGATTTATCGAAGAAACGACGGATAGAATGTTATTATACTATAATACGTATACGTTATACATTCTTACGATATAATATGTAATAATATTATAATATGACATTAAATATATTAATAACAATCGCGATAGGCGGGCAGGAGAAACGAAAATAATAGCGATTGGGTGGGTATACCTACGCGGCGCGTTGAATTAAAATCGAATTTATAAAAAAAAGAAGAAAAAATTAATTATAATATTAATCGCGAAATGAAGAATGGTAATTTTATTATAATGCGTTTGCGCGCGCGCGCGCGACGGAAAAATTAAAACGTAATAATGATAATATAAAATGCCGTTTTATACGTACGCATTATTACTGTATTATTCCGATGGTATAAATAATGGGGCAGCTCACTCGGAGGACGTGTTGTTTTTCTCTTCTTTTTCGAATATTTAAATTATTTAACGTTTTCATTAATCCATCTCAAATTCTCTACAGACGGCAGGCATAATTGAAATTTTAAAAATCTGGGCATTTCCACAGCCCACAAATGTCGTTCTCTACAACGGTGGTTTAAAATTTCAAAAATTGATTTAGCGAGGCCGGGGAAACGCACGTGTTTTAACGGGGCTCATTATCCTACGCGTATCGATACGGTTCTGTGAGCAAAGATTTTTTCCCAGAGTAGTCACGTCGAGACGGCCCTAACGATACGAATGGAACGTATTATACAATAATCCAGTATAGGTAAAATAATAATTAATAAAATCGTTCGACGATTATTTAGATTTTACTCTTTCATAATAATATGTCACGTTGGGTACAGAGAGACTTAAACTCCCCGTGCCGCCAAACTATTCCTGTAGTATACACGATTATTATAACGGTATACGGCTTTCTCAAATCTAGTGAACACCGTCTCGACTCGCCGTCGCGTCGATTTTTTGTTTTCGTTATTATTTTGGTAAAAAATTAGAGGTACGCGCTTTGTTTTCGTTTCGATAACAACGTATTAGCACCCTCCCGTGTGCTCGTATATTTTTCCAATTCGAGCGCCGTCGATGTGGACACTACGACGACTCGTCGGCCGAATCTGACGGACAAATAATCGCCGACGACAAATCGGTTCGCGTGCGCGGCGTTTTGCTACAAAACCGAAGCGCCCCGCGAAGACGCTACGAGCTCTAGTTAGTCTCGCCTGAAAATAATGATGAAAAAAAAAAAAAAAAACCCCACATTTTAACGACGAGGTAGTACGTAATTTATAATAATAATCGTACGTACGCGTAATATCTACCGATGAAAATAATAATAATAATAATAATAAACGATCGTCGTCGTGGTGTTTTTATTTTTATTTTTTTTAATTAAATTTCCCACACCGCCGCGCTACCGCTCATAACCCGGGTGGCGTATAGTAATTATGGGCCAAGGTCGACGGCGGCGGCGGCGGCGGCGGTTAATTCGTTGGAAACGCTAACGAGTATCCGCGCGCGGCCGCGCCTCGAACGCCGCCGCCGCCGTGATTATAATTAAATTACAAAACGTATAAGAAGGTATAACCCGGGCGCTCGCGATATTATTATTATTATTTCGTTTATTATATTATGGTAATGAAGGACGCCGGCGGCGGCTGCGGCTGCGGCGGCGGCAGTGTCGACGACGAAACTAGTTTCCTACACACATCTCGCGCATGCGTATAAATGTTTTATTATTTTCGACGGATTATAATAACATCGAGTGTTTCTTTCGCAACGGTTTTATTGAAAAAAAAATCGAATTTCTACGACGAACGCATTGTTAGACAAAGAGCAGAAGGACTGTCGCAGGATCCGTGGTGGGTTTTTCGTCCTTCGTGCGTGGACAACCCCCGGAGTCGATGAAAACCTGTAACGAAAAATAAATAACGATTTAGTCGCTGAACACAACTGTAATATAAAATTAAATTTATAACACGCGTAATTGATTTATGAAATAGTTTCGACGGTAACTATTATTACAGATACAAATTTTGCACTGGTATATCGACGTCGGGAGACGAGTCCGCGGAGCCGCCCTCGGGTATACTCACGGACCGCGTTTCGGGAAACGCTGGCCCGGGCACGGGTTAAGCGCGGCTGTTGGAACCCTCGAACCGCTGCGCCCGCGGGTCTTTGAATAATAGCGTCTCGTGACCGTATTCGGAGACGTATTCTCGGATATCGAACAATATAATATATTATAATCGAGAGCTGCGTTTTATAATAATATGGGCGCGAGTAAACGATAGACGAGAGCCTACCCGCGACACACAATGTGCACGTGATTTGTTCGACCTCGTCGGACGCGCGTAGTTTAATATCTAATTAAAACCCGCGTGGTCGATTAACGGGTATTTGTGTATTTATCCATATACATTTTATGATTAGGGCTGATTATGTTCGGGCGCCTATAACTACACTCGCGTGTTATTGTTGTTGTACGGTCGGCTCGGAGCCGAGTCTCGGTATTATACGAGAAAAACACGATATTATCGTGACGACGTAATATCATTAGGACGGGGCGCGCGTGTCCTTCGTGAGCCGACCACGACTACTACGTCGGATCTAGGTTGCGCACAGACGACGGAGAACGACGGCGGCGTTTAGCACCCCCTCGAAAGTTTCGATTCGAAATCTCGATGCCCTAGAGACCCGTGGGTAATTCAATTATTATTCTTTCGGTCTCAAAGTTTTAAATTTTATCCGCGGTCGTCTCGCAGTGCGCTTACGAGTTAAACTAACGTATGCGAGGAGTTCTATTTATCTGAGTACTAAAGAACGATGGTAAAAAAAAAAAACAATCTCTAAACACGGTCTACGCGGACGTAATAATACCTTAAATTACGAGTACGACACATACGCGCGGTGCGTAGCGCTCGATCGCATAATTTATTATAACGTTTTGGACGCATCGTTTCCCCCGGCTCGTTGTATAATACGCGCGCGCTCGGATATATTATATTTCAATAACGCCGTAATGACGCTCGGCGCGCGCGTGCTCGCGTCCGAATGACAAGACGAACGTAATATCCTGTGCGTGTGCGCATTACACACGGGCGATTAACCCGCGGACGCGACGAGACTTAAACGCAGCGTCCGTAAAGGAACCAGGAATACCGGGGGACCTTCGTGCATACCGTTCGAAAACCCGCGCCGCGCGCACAACTAGCTTTTATCGTCGTAATAATGATAATAATAACAACAACGACGATTATAATGACGGCCCGAGAGTACGACGACGACGATGACGACGGTGGTTTATTGAGCGCGCGTGCTCGTACACGCGTCGCGCCGAGTCCTGCGCGCGGCCGGTCGTTTTTTACGAGTATGAAAATGTTCAATTAGAAAAAGAAATTTGCACGTTTTACTTTTTAAAATCTCTTATCGTTTACGTGCGTTTACATATTTTATAGATTAAAAAAAAAAAATTTTAATATTGACCAGATAGTTTTTTTTAACCGTTTAATATAAACAAACGAGGGCCTCGAACAACCGAAAAGTATTTATCGGACTAGATTATTCGATTCAATATTTGCGATTCGATTAAATACTATCGATTCGCATTAGCTGTAAACTGTAACGCGTGTATATTCAGGTTCTCGGCGCCGACCTCAATAAATATAAATTTTACACCGCAACATTTTCCGTTTTAATGTTACAGATGTTAAAAACATTCAACAAGCAACGAGATAATTAAACACTTTTTTTAGTAACGTAATTAATTAAATTATGCTGTAGTTACACACGCGGTACATTTTTTATTACCCACTATAAAATAAATTACAAATTTTTTTTTTCGCGCTTTTAACTAGTCGAATTAATTTATGACATCAAGAAAGAGACATCGGCGAAACGGGCGCGCAGTTAAAGAAATGTCGACCGATGAACATCCGCCCCGATCACGGCCAGGAATCTACCCGGGAATATGATCGCGTCCGCGCGTGGTGCAGGTAACAACGACAGACCTATTTATTTATGTACGTCGGACGAGATAACCTGTTGGCGACCTACAACGCCGGAATGCTGCCCCCGATCCGTTTTTCTTTTTACTCGAGGGGAAAAAAAAATACGGTCAAATCGAATTCCGTCGGTGAAATAATATTTAAACATACAATTTCCCGTGACCTCTCACAGCGTACGTTTTCCGCCGATCAAGATAAAAAAAACGACGAGCGTCCATTGTGTGATACTAAATAAGGTTATTATATGGACAAAATGAAGAACGACAGACTGAGGCCGAGGCCTCTCGCGCGCGGCGCGGCGCCGGGCCGACACGGAATCTCACGGACGTGAGTAACATCCCCGAATCGACCCGACTAATATTCGTATATAATATACCGGTAATTATCGGGACAAATTGTTGCGAGCCCTTCGGACGATTCTCGCCTGCGGGCGAGGTCAGTTTGAAGAAAAAAAAAATAAACAACGTGTCACGTCTGATTAATTTAAATTAATTATCGTGCGCCGAATGTGCGTTTGATTGATCGTGGTGCTCTTTCAACGCGGCGGACAAACGCCGCGCCGCCGCGTGAAAGTCAATATTACGTATACATTTCAACGCCGGCATACGCGATATAATAAACATTATTGTAAAGAAGCCGACGCGCGACGCCGCGCCGCCGCGTTCTAATCGCGTAGACTATTAACACTCGGAGTTTCTATTTTTACTGTAAATCGATACGTTTACAAGGTTTGGACAAATTATGCGGCGCAACAACAGCGTTTTACTCGCCCACTTGTACGCTGTAAAAATTATTTTAAACGGAATCGGTCGATAAATACGCGTACGCAATGCGCCGGGCTAAATTAACCCGGTTTCGATCGGGACGACCGAAAGGCGTGCAAATTATAGGTAATTTTCAAACGTTTTATAGATTATTAATAATCGTAATATTTATACAACGCCGTGTTAAAAATAACGCCGCCGCTGCCGCGGGCAATAATATTATATTGTCGACGCGGTCTATTCGACACCGTCCGAACAACACGCGTCCGACTATATATACTGCGGCACTGCCCGGACACGACTACCGCCGAGAACGTGAAGAGTGTGAACGTGACGAATTTCGAGGCGTCGCGCGTCGTCGGCGAAATGTTCGACTCCCGAAAAGTAAAAATTCGAAAACACTCGGGGACATGGCGTGGAAATCCGACGGTTTGCTACTTTTTCAGATACGTAAAATGCGAGCAGACGGAATACGCGGAGAGATTAAAAACTAACGTGCAATACTACGCGGCGTCGCGTCGTCGGTCGGTGTACACCGTGCGTTTAGAAAGTTTGGAAATCCAAGCTCGCGGTGCCGAGGATCACGTATTTTTTCATTTTTTTTTTTTCATAACGATATGATAACTAATAAGCAAATGGGTAATAAATATTAAAGTAGTTATATCCGTGTTCGGCGATTAAAGATTACGGCGGCCGATAACATCACGCACAACTGCAGCAGCAGCAGCAGCAGCAGCAGCGGCGGCGAACATTTAATTTATCGTTAATTAATCTTTAACCGTTGCGTTTCATACCGAATATTACGTGATTCCCGGTGTGAATTTAGGGTTTCGAAACTTTCTACGGTTATACACGCGGTCCTCGTCGCGGGTTCGGAACAAGGGCGTGTTCGGGTCGCTCGGAGAGTTTCGAGTTCAAAAAAATAAACCAAATACAATTTTGAGTAGGTTTGATTTACGCGTTATTTTGGATACATATTATGGAGAACGTACGGTATAATTTGCTATCGTATCGCACCACATTTCGTGAAATTGGACACAGTGGCAGGGGCGAATCTAGGATTATTTTATCGGAGACGTCACGGTTATTATTAAATTAAGCGATCGTATCGAGTTGGCGACATTATCATCGACGTGGTTCCTTAAATCGATCCTACGACTTCGATCAAATACAATACGATCGTGACGAGTATCTATAAACAAATGCTGACCAACACCGCCGTCGGACGATCGTCGATATTTTACTCGTCGAGCACATCGGTCGGATCTGTATCCTGGCCACCGAGGCGCGCGACATACAGGACCACAGAAACACACCGGCGATAGGACGTGTCGGCGTCGGACCACTAAAACCCGTTTCGAACGCGCGGCTTCCCTATTATTATTACTATTATTGTTGTTATCATCGTCATTATTGTGTGTGTACGAGCAACAAAATGCGCGGCCGCCGTCTAATGTTATTACGTACGTACGAGTCGGTCGACCGGGCCGCGGTTTAATAATAATTGAATTTATTGTACCAACACGTGTATACGTCACGAGTCTCGTCCAGCGGACGTATTAGGTATAATATATACGCGTGTAGACGATCCGGCCGGGTCTATATTATTATTACCGCGGTCGTTGTTTAATGATATTTAGTAATCGCGCGCGCGCTCGCGTTTTCGTCGTCGTCGTCGTCGTCGGCGTCGGCATAGTCGGTCGTCGTCGTCGTTATAATATTAATCATCGTCTAAATTACATTGGCCCGCGGCGGCCCGCAGTGCGTACAACGTATTACGTGCAGTGCACGTAGAAAACCGATGACGGACAACGACGGATCGAGATCGAGTGAGAGAGGCAGAGATCTATATAATATAACGCGAAGGATAGAAGGGGGGAAGGATCGGCGAACGAGATCGATAAAAAAAGACGGAGAGAGATCGACGGGATGCATGCAGTAGGTCGGCGAGGCGGCGGGGAGAGAGAAACTGACCGCGCGCGCTGCAGCGCAGTTAACTAACCGACTAACTAAATCGATTAGCGCGCGCGCCGAGAGAGCCGCCGCTGCAACCGATACGTATATTATTATTATTGTAAGGACGATAATATCGGGTCGCGCGCGCGCGCGCGCGCGCTCGTCCTGTATAGTTATTAACTCTCGCGGGTCCCCGGCAGCTCCGCGCGCTGCGTTTTAAATATAAATTACACCGCACGCATTCTCGTGTGCGAGAGCGTATATATATATATATATGTACGATTTTTTATACATATATACATTATATTATACACACACACACACACACACACGAGCGCGCTGGGAGCGGCGACGGCCTACGAAGGTCCGCGAGAAAATATTACATTAAATTCGATTAATATTTAATAACCGCCGACCGCGAGCGCGCGCGCGCGCGCGCGCGCTGTGAGTTTCTTTAATATAATATTATATACGAACGAAAACAACTACTGGCCGCGGCAGTAGTCGCGTCGTCGTCGTACATTTAATATAATATTATATAGTACCTACTACGCGCGCATACGATAATAATATTATTACGCTCGGCTGTCGGATTTATTGGGGGGGGGGGGAGAGGGGGGGATCGGTCTACATATATGTGATATTTATCAAACGTATACTGGCCGGATTGTACAGGCGTACGGTTTTAAACGTAATTATTATTATAATATACTGTGCGCGCGCGTATTATGCAAAAATGTGCGAAACTTCGTCGTAAACGGACTTGCAGGCGCGTTATCGATACGAAAATCTAGATATGAAATTAGTAAAATCAACGGTCCGTCGTGGGTGTGGATTTCGACAGTCTTCTCGTCCGTAGTTCGTCGGCGGCCCGAACTTTTCAACAATGACAACACGGAAATTCGATCACTTTTAAACTCGCATTTATACGAGCTGAAAATTCACGATCGAACTCGAATCTTTCGCCACACACACACACACACACACACTGATTTCTCGACCGTACACGATGAATTTTCTTGTCCGAGTTATCCACACGATCGCGTTTTGGGAACCACCG
This sequence comes from Drepanosiphum platanoidis, assembly GCA_948098885.1. Classification (NCBI taxonomy): domain Eukaryota; kingdom Metazoa; phylum Arthropoda; class Insecta; order Hemiptera; family Aphididae; genus Drepanosiphum; species Drepanosiphum platanoidis. Next base: position 3,377,327 of record OX402542.1, read on the forward strand.
CGGGCTTATCTTTACAACGGTTTTTCTTCTTCTTCTTTTCCCCATCCCCGAACTCTTTAATCTCGACGTGTTTGTATGCGCCGCGCCGTCGCGGTAGTATCGTTTATAGAATAACCGTTATTTACGCGAGTCGACGGAGGACCTGAATCGTTTTCATTCTGTTCGTTTATTGTTTCCGAAGGCGAGGGGAAGTCTGCGCGGAACCGCAAACGAGTTTCGAGACGTATATAATAGAGCCGCGCACTTTTATTTTCAATTTTTATAGTCTTGCGGACAACACCTGCGCGTATATACGTATATACCGGCTACTATGTAACTAGTCGACGAGTTATTTAGGTACGATTTAATGTGTTGTAGTGTACGATTTTATCTTTATTAATTACACTGTTTATCGTGTACATATATATATATATATATACGCACCGAATTTATCGGTATAATAGTTGCTCGTGTATACCAAACGCCGTTAAATGTGTGAGATTTATGCGAGTGCCACAGAGTCCGCGTACTCGCACCACCAGCGAAAACGAACAAACAAACGCTCCGCCGACTGCCGTAAATCGTAGATTGAACGTTCTAAATTGGCGGATCGACGGCGAGGAAAATTTCGAAATCATCGACCGGGCGCAGACCCCGCGAGCAGCGAGACATTATAATATTATACTTAACGATCGGAATATAAATCTGACGATCGGTTCGTCGGTCGGATTGGATTGTGCGCAGGCTGCTGTCATTAATAGTAGAGACGCGACCGAAAGGAGGCAACAACAACATAATATAATACGCGTGTGTAGGTAGGTAATTTGAACGGAAACAGTAGTAGATTTTACCGTAAAACACGTATAAATAAGGCATTATAATATTATAAATGATAACCGATTTCTCCGGCGGGCGCGCGAGTTATGTGTGTTGACGCCCTCTCTCTCGGGAGAGAAAAAAAAAAAAAAAACATTACACGCGTCTTGCTAAAAAAAAAGAATCTGAATTCATTAAAATATAACACGAGCGATATAACAACGTTTTTTTTTTTTTTTTCGACTGCATACAAACAAAACCGTACATGTGTATGAAACGAAATCAATTATTATCGTGCTTCGAAAACGCGCATTTAATTTTCCCAGTCGCCGCCGCCGCCGGCCTATAGTGCTTATTGTTAAATATTTGTTTTACGAGTTCTTTCGCCATCGGCAACGACGATTACACGACGGAAAACTACCGCGACATAAATATAGAACGAAAATTATTTTTGAAAACACCGTTGAATCGTTTTTCGTCGAGTGTTAAATTTTACATTGATCGATACGTAAAAAAATACACATCGCGTAAAAATTCATTATAATATCTAATGAAATACACGTGTATTATTATTGTTATTTGTGTCCACGGAAGTTAGTTTTAGATAGATTAAATGTCGCGTTTTTTAGTATGCGCGATCTAGCCGATTTATATGCAATTCAGCGTGCGTCGTGACTTTGAAAGTAATAATGGAAAAGACTTGAAATGTTCACCTAATACTATAATACGACTATCGAGAAAAATTGAAATTTAAGAAACAAAATTAGTTACACAATGTCGTTACTCGATCGAATAGAAAAAAAAACCCCCTTTTAATAAAATAAATAAACGCGTGTTAATAAAATAAGTCCAAGATAATGTGAACAATTTTTTCAACAGTCGCGTTTAGTCATATGCGATGGCGTCGAGAAATCATCGGGTAATCAAAATATTACAATGTCAATCGATATCAAAACACCTTATGTGCGAAAACGGTTAAACACTCGACCTCCGGTCATTCGAGTGCAACGACTATTTCTCATATACCGCAATATTTCCACGTCAAACGCGTCGTCGGGAAATTTTAAACATTCCTTTGTTATGTAAAGTCGCGGATACGAGGGCCAGCTCGTATTGCTTTATTGACGGTCATCGCCGATAGGAAAAAAATAAAAAAAAAGGTGTAAATATACCACTTACCCGCACAAATACTGAGCATCGCCATTACTCCCATGTCTCCACTCACGGCGATGGTCGTCTAACTGTACCGCTATTGCACCTCGGAAATTCACCAACAGACCGGAATTTCATTTGTTTTGCCCGTTTGTTCCATTGTCATTTATTCGGAATCCAATGTGTGCCGCCGATCTACCGTCTGCGCAAAAAAACGATTGTCCGACGTGTGTGTGTGTGTATGTGAGTGTGATCTATAAAATATAAAACATACGTTGTAATAAAATATATCGTTCGTTTTCGAGTCGGTAACATATTTTTATCACCTGTTTCGAATAATTTTTCAATCGTACTATTCGTCATACACCGCAGCCGATGGAACGTGTCATTAATTTTTCGACGGACAACAAAACCGTTTGTTTTTTAATATTTTCAAAACTACCGGATTACGTTTTTTTGATTAATACTGTAATATTATTAATATTATTACCTATTGTGTTAATACTACGAGTATGGTTTTTAAACTTTCAACGAGGTAGCGTTAGCAAGTATTTCATTACGCGAAACTTTTAATTTATAAAAAAATAAAAAATAGAAAATATTATTCAATATTTATGTATTACACCCCGGCCTTCGGTCAAAACCGTTTTGTTATTTGTTCGTTATTGCTTTTAAATATATACGTATTAAACAAACAATACCGCTCGTCGTGACGCATCCGTTTTCTATAACGACCTCCGCAGAAAATTTCGGATTATAATTCGCTTCCGGTACGCCGGTTATCAGATGTAAAGCCCGAAGGACAAACTCTCGAGGTCTCAATGTTTTATCAATATTTTTATTTTTGTTTTTAATTTCGGTATTCGTTTCTACGGCTCGGCCACAACCGGGCAGAAGTCCGCGGAGAAATTTCATCGCATAATTATTATTTGACAGCGTTTTTATACGTCCGTTATTATATAGTGAAAAGTGAAATCGAACCGGATCTATTTGTCTAAACGATAAAAACGTTCTACGTCCCGAGTCCGATCAATATAGTAATGAACATGGCGGTTATTGTAGTTTATGTGGCACGTGAATAAAACAATAAGAGCGATTGTTCGAAAACGAGAAAAAAATTATCATCAAAATAATTCGAGATGATTATATTATAAATACTAAAGTCTCCGCGGGGGGTTTTTTCATACCACTACCGGTGGTGAACCAGCATTCACCCGCCTTGTAGGCACTACGGACCACTCGGGGAAAATTTCCTCTACCCGACATCATAGGATTGATGGTAAAAAAACGGTAAAAACTGGTAAAAAACGTGGTAGAAAACGGTGACGGGGAATCCAAAACGGCTCCGATCTAAACGTTTTTAACAATCGCGCGCACACGTCTCAGAGGTCGGTGGCAAATTCAAAAGGGCGGAGGATAAGGCCACGGCGCGGCGGGTTTTTAATTTGTAATTCGTTTAGTGCCCGCAGCACCTGCGGCCACGTAGCGCTTCACATTCGGTAACATCGGACGAAAAATTACGGGCCCGTGTGCCGAGGGCCACGTCGCGTCGTCGTCGAGACAACGAACCCAATTACAAAACGGTTTGCCCGAGGCGTCCGCGGGCATCCCCGCGGCCCGCGCCGCACGTCGACGCGTAGGTTCAATTAGTCGTTTTAATAATAAATCACGGGAAAAAGCGACTCCGAGCGTCCGTAATTAGGTACTTACGCTTCCGACGAGTACAAAAAAAAAAAAAGGTAATTATTTTTGTTTTCGAAAAATCCACCCCGGTCTCGTTTACTCGGCGACGACCCATGCGATATGAACACGACAATGGCCGGCAAGGATACGTCGGCCGAGGACGCGGGGCTGGAGGGAGATTCGCGGGGACGGCCGGACGAACAACAAAGACGTCGGGCCGGGGACGACGTCGAACAATCGTACCTACGCGCGTAATTAATTTAAATTCGAGTCGGTAATTAGTTTAATTTGAAAACAGAAAAAAAAAAAAAAAATGTTCAATTTCGCCGCTGTTATTATTTCGCTGTAGCGTGCGTTCTGCAGTATACGCTCGGCGCATAATAATAATAATAATAATAGTATAATATAAATGCAATGGTGCATGAGCGTTGTGGACGGCGAAGGAAAATTACACGACGACGACGGCCGACAGAGCGACGCGCGGGGCTTTCGAGGTCGCCGCCGCCGCCGAAACGTCGTCGTCGGTTTGTGTTTTTTTTTCGGTCCGAGGAAAAAAAGTAATTAATTAATTGACTAATTAACCGACTACACGAGTCGCGTAATATAATAATATATAACACAACAATGAGTTCCTATTATACGCACAACTGTGTACTATACACCGAAGGCGAAGGCGACGACGGCTACGACGACGACGACGACGACGACGAGACGACAGAGATGACGGTCGATTATCACCGCAAGGATGATTTTCAAGGATTTCGATTCCCTCCTTTCCCGTGCCGTCCGAGAAGAGTAGGCAGGTGTACGCCGTGGAATCCGATTCGGAGCCGACGACATTTTTCCGACGCGCCTATTATCGTGTGTCGATGTATATATCGTAATCGTTCGCTCGCGGGCGACCAACGTTCGGCGCGCTTTACGCGGGCGTATTGATCTGCAGTGACGTCATGAAAAGATTTTTCCTCTACGATATTCATATTATGGTTATTTTTTAAATGTCGAGGTTTTTTTTCGTAATATGTCAAAACTCTAATGGATAATTCCTATGTATACGTAATGCAAGTATCAAATGAAAATAATGTGTTTTTTAAGCGGTAAATTTTATTTAAAACTACCCACATACGAAGAAATATTTCCGCCCTCGATTAAACGTCGATGTCTGCGAGCGGGAATCGTTTTGAAAACGGTAAAAAAAACCGTTTTGCGTGTCGGAAAACATTCGTGACGGGCACGTCGTGTTCACTCACAGTGTTCGATTATCACAATTATCACATTACATCCAGTTGCCAGCGACGTCATTTGTGGAATAATTAGAATATATGCGGCTCACACATAGGCGTTTATAGAATTGAATTGTTTCATTCAAATTTTTCCATTTCTCTAATAGGATTCATAATAATAATTATATACAATCAAACGACCTCCGTAGCATTTGATTAAGATATCATTCTGAAACAGGTCGGTCGGTAAAATGTGAAAATAAGGACGAGAGAGGAAAGTAGGGAAATGCACGGGAGAAGGCGAGGGGAACGAATAACGAGCTCGACAGACGTTGATATCAGTGGTGCGCTTTCGGAGCCGGTTTTTTTTTTCTTTTTCCGATGGGAATTTTGTCACGATAAACGGTTCTATACTTCAGTTTGACTTAAATTTTTTCAAGTACATTTCTGTAGATGCATTGTTCAATAATTGTAAGCTTTATATTACTGTCGCGTAATGAAAAAAACGCGTGAATTCACTAAAAATGTTCTATGTTTTCGATTTGAATAAATTAAAATAATATTATGTAAATATGGTATAATGATAATGATGACGATGTCGTTCGGACGTCACGAACGATACTAATTACGCGCAATACTTTTAAAAGACTCGGAGGAGCTGTGGGAACCGGTCGATAATCGATCATTATTTAAGTACCCGATCAAAAATATAATTTCTTACACGACACCTACTCTAACGCATTTCAGAAATTACAATACGACTGTTGAGTATATTATAATAGTGTATAAAAAATACATGACGTGCCACAGAAGACTTGGATAAGGGGGATTCGAATAACCCTGTGCGTCGACGAACGCCCGACCGAGTGTACGAATTCGATTGACTTTTTCTAAAAACTCACCTACTCCTGTTTCTACGGCGCCGGACGTTATGGAATATTCTATTTGTAAATTAAAATCTGATCCTTCTCGAGATGTTCATAGGGACGAGCGTGCGGTCGTCTAGAAATTACAAACAGATCGGCGCGACGTAACGAAAATAAACACAAGTACACACGGGTATATTATACTACCTACTACGTTTTTTTAATCGATTTTTAATTTTTTTTTTCTTTTTTTCCACTTTGCTCGACGTTTTCAATTATTTGATCGACGATTGATACGTCATGAAGACGAACGCGTAACACACGTGATATTATATCATACACGCGTTGTACGTACGCGGAGACGTATAATAATATATTGTTGTTACGCGCGCGCGTTATCACCCGGTAGGCATGTAAAAAAAAAAAAAAAACCGAATACATTTCGAACCGCGCCGTATCGAAATAATAATAAAAAAAAAATTAAAAACCCAGAATATTATTATTATACACGTGTGATGACGTGTACGTAAGTACTCCGCCGCGTCGTATCGCTGCCGGCGGCGGCGGCGGCGGACGTGTAGGTACTCGGTGTATATTTTAATGTATATATAATGTACGCGTATGTATAATATAATGGGTACGAGACGTAGGAAAAAAAAAAAAATAAAAAAAAAAATTAATAATTATATTAATATACGCGATAATAACACGGTAAATTTAATTAAAACAACCCGACCGATGACGGCGCGCGCAGTATAATCTCATCCGCGCGTTTTCATAATAATAATAATAATAATAATAAAAATAATATTATAATATTACACGCCGAGTGTGTGTAATATAGACGGATATAGGTGCAACGGTTATTATTATTATTGTGGTAAATTTAATTAAACCATAACCCGCGCGCGCTCGGCAATCGGCTCTCACGCCAACGCCGACTTTTTCGTTTCCACTCTTTATTCCGGGATGTTTGTAGTAATTGACTTTCCGTCGCCGGCCCCGTCTCTCCGCGCGAAAAACGTGGATTCGAACAGACGTCGTCGTATAAATCTATTACGGGGCCGAGGAGACGGTTTCCTGCGTCGACGAGGAACGCTCGGTTTTTCGGTGATACCTGGCGCTTCGTAGCCGCCTATTACACGTCTTGTTGTTTGAGAGATTCTCGTCGTTACACGTTAAACCGGATACCCGCATAGTGGTAACTCGTGCGATTTATAATATACAAAACGGCGACGGACGAACACAGAAATCGAAATTCGAAGAAAATGTCAACTTTTAATTCTCGCTCGACCGCAAAGGTCGAAAGTTTATGTTTCCACACTCGAATTCGATCGTTTTCTATCATACAATTTATAATATTTTCATTAAAAATTTCATTTTTACCCCCCGAGTATGAATAATATTATATATTTGCGACAAATATTATTCGCGAATCGGAAAACCGGGAGAAGAGACACGATTGAAAACGTTCAAACTCGTTACGTTTTTCGATTGAAAAAAAAAAACCGAAAAATCTCCCCGTGTAAACGCGCATATTATACGAATGCCGCGGCGAGATTAGATACGTTATTGGGAATGACTGTAACAAAGATTATGTTTTCCGTGATGGAAAGGACGCCGTGTCCTCCTATTCCGGTAGACGAGTCCTGCGCAATACCGACTCCTGCCTCTCCGCGCGCACATACAAAACACGATTACCGGTGGCTGATCGTCATCATTATTATTACTTTTTTTTTTTTTAATTATTATCATTATTATTTACCTCTTCGGTAGTTTTTTTATTTTATTTTTTTTTTTTGTCGGTAAATCTCCGGGACGTGGTCCCACACGAGTACACGTCGGTTTAGACGAATGGGGGAGGAGAGGGAGGAGGGCGTCTCTGCCTACTACTTTTTTATAACGTAATATTAAAATATCGTAGTAATATACGTACGCCTATCTGCGTTAATTAAACGGCGGAACAATCCGCAACGCTCATGATTTTTTTTTTATAATAATTGTCAAGAACACGCTCGCGGTAAATCGAACAGAAGTCGAGTACATCGATGTACATGGCGACCCGATACTGTTTGTTGTGGGCACTCGGCAGTTTTCCGTTTTTAGTTTTTAATCGAAATCGCAAACGGTCGAAACGACGGCGTGCGGCGTATCAAAAATTATTATCGAATCACAACAGACTAACATCGGAAACGCATTCGACAGCTCCGTAAAAACTCAAATTCGGTCCGTTTTCTAAACGCATGTGTGTGTGTGTGTGTATTATTTACGGCCGAGGCTGTTTCGAACGCGAGTGTAAATATTTCCACGGTCCGTTTATTTTTTTAATGAATGCTAAACATGAATTATCAGCGACTGACACATGCGAGATGCGGTACGATAATTCATAATAATCTTAATAAATACATAAGACGTCAAATTTAGAAGAAGAAAAAAAAAATCGAGACCCGAAGTAAATAATTTATTAGTTTGTAGAAACAATTAATGAATAAAATATTATATTAATATAATAGCGGTCTATTATTAATAGCGTCTCGTACACATATAAACCTATATTTGTATGTATACTCGTGTATATGTGTATAATATCCGTATACCGCAGGATACAGGTTTTAAGCGGAGTAACGAACCGATTTTAATAATATCCGACGAACGCGCGCGCGCGATAACCGTATAATATCACGTCGGCCGCGTTACATTACATTTTGTACAGTTACATTATAATAATAATAATATTCAATCGGCCGATAAAAAATAATAATCGTGCGTTTTCGACCCCCGCGACTCTGCGTATGATACGCCTAATTCCGTATGATTATTACTCGTATTTATAATAACATTATTGCACACGTCCGCGATCGATAAAACGAATATTATAATAACACAATCGCGGGGCCCGGCCGCACGAAACTATATTGGACCCGTTAAATGGCCGCAGCCGCGCGCGCGCGCGATATTATCACGAGCGAGAGCCAAGCCCGCAATATGATATAATTCGATTTGTCGGGCCGACGCGACGACGGCAGTAGTTAATTTTAAAAAAAAAAGTGTTCCGCCACGCCCACGATAACGAATTATATACGCGTCGTCGTATATCGATCGGTCCGAGTTATCCGCGAACTCTTTGTCGCGGACGCGTCAAATCGTACAAGTCTCGACCACACTAAATTGTCTCAAAAGTCACCCCAGTGCTTTCGGATGTGTCTACGGATCAAGTCGCGAGCCTATGGGACGAACGTACGTTCTATAGCGCGGTATAGAAACGACGAGAAAAATCGGCGAGAAAAAATAACTGGAGTAGCGATTTTTCATTTTGTGCTCGACAACCGCTAAAATATCGTCGGTAATAAGTAACCTTTCACGTTCGATGGGCCAATTTAATAGAAAAATCGTTTGCATTTTGTATCGTTGAGATTCGAAATAATAATATAGATCGTCGTGTTTATACGTGTAGGTAGGTGAGTATTTGAAAATGAGATTTAATAATTATAAAACCTGTACACTGTACAGGGCGGCATAGTAAAATCGAGTCGTGGACGATAAAAAGGTAAACTGGCAATAATAGAAAATAAAAAATATAGCCGAAAAAACCTCGATAAGACGGAAACCTTGGCGACACGGCGAATTTCTTTGGTTCAGTTTAGTCGATTTCATTTTAATTTAAAAATATCGAGGGGCAATTTCAAAATCTCTGGGAAATTCGCGTCGCAGAAACGTTTTGCGTACATTTCGTATACGCTGTATAATATGTTGTACGCCCCCCCGAAAATACGTCGTTCATATTTCGATATTTCGGCCGTCAGACGACGACGGGGGACGCGCGACGTTTACTCGGAATCGCCGCCGTCGTTTTCGGGGAATCGATTTCGTTTTTTACGACGAGGCATAATATTATTATTACAACATAAATAGGCGTCCTCGTCCTCTGACGACGGTTAGGTTAGAACTATTGTTTTTCGTACGCGCGATCGGTTTGAAAAAAAAAAAAAAAAAAAACGATATATTGCGCCCCGTGTGTGCGTCGGGTAAGGACCGACCGACAACACACAGACGGCCGGGGCAGGTGAGCCGTCCGAAAGATTTATGCGTCGCCCGCGCGCCGCCGAAGAGGACGAAGGAGTTGCGGCGAAGGAGCAGCCGCGGGACGACGAGCGCGCAGAAGGATCCGACCGAACACCTCTGCTCGATGTTTGTTTTTACACAAATACAATTATAATAAATATCATAAAATATTGCGCGCACGAATGCGACGGCGGCGGTTGCTCCGCGCAGGCACACACCCGCAGCGCCGCTGCGTACACAAACACAATTATAACCCACGTCTGAAAAACGGTGCGCCGCCGCCGCCGCGGTCGGAATATTTATGATTATTTATAATTTACGCGCGCCGGTTTATATATTATTATTATTATTATATTGTAATAACGACGTTGCGGCGACTTACGACGCGACGTATACCGAATATTCTAATGACGTCATGTGCCTGAACCTCTATTATCGCGTTCGACATACGTATATTACATAATGTACAGGGTCGTTTATAACCGCCCGAGACCGGGTCGAAAGTAATACGGGATTCCGTAGCTCGTCGGCGAAACCTCCGAATAGCGGACTGCGCCCGTCAGAAACGGCAAAAACTAATGAAATAACATTACGTACGAGCTGACAATATGTCCGTCGTTGGGCGCGAGGAGAGGTCTGAGAGCAGTGTTTGCCGTCTTATCGTTGGATTTTTAGAAAAACCGGACTTTTGAATTACCCTGTATATAGACGGAAAACGACGAATACAAAGTCGGGGAGAGTCGTATAAAGTTTTCTGAGCGCGCGCGAGGAACCGGCGGCGGCGGCGCCTCCAATTAAAACGACCCGACAAAAGTCGATATCGCTCGTGTACCTATAAGGTATAATGTACACGAAATGAATTATAGGTGCCTACATCGTCGGCGCCGCCGCGGATACACACATTGTTTTTTTTTATACCCACGTCGAAACGACGTCGTAATAATAATAAGAATAATATAATATAGGCTGAGCGCGGCGGCGGCGGCGGCCGAGAAAGCCAATTAGCCGGACGACGGGAGAAAAAAAAATAAAAAAAACAGTACAAACGGACAGACGGACGGGCGATAAATTATAAATTAATATCGTATGCGCGCGCGCGTATTTATAGTGTGCACGTCGTGTATACAATAATAACGATAATGATATAACGTACTTATTGGAATATTTTATTTATCGAAGACGACGACGACGACCGCGTGCAATAAATAACCATCTCCGACGAGCAGCGCGTTTTCCGCTTTGTCCGACGCGGACGAGCGCCCGTGGCGGACAGACCGTCGGACGGGCGCCAGGACTCGGTCAAAGGATTTTCCTTAGTTACGAGTGGGTAAAATATATATGTGTCTGATTCGCTCGAAAGATCGAAATATCGCGAAAAACCGACGCGGACCTTTAAGTCTAACAAGTTTTCATTATAATATTTAAGCTAAACACACAAAATCGGTTTTGCTGAACCGGAAATTGGGCATTTTTTTTTTCGCGTTACACGATGTTACTCGCAGATTCTCTAATAATTATCATTGTTAATCGTAACCAGAGTGTCATATTATTTTGGACGAATCGAAGTGTAAAACGATAAAACTGTTTACGAAAACCGACCGCGGTTTCTCAGGCCGGCCGACGACAACGCTGGCCGAGTGCGCCACCGCGGGTCCCTTTGGGCGTGCGCGACGATTAGAGAACGGATGAAATTATACAACGCGCGCGTAAAAGTGGGACCGCCTCACGGCGTAAGTGACCAGGTCGACCGTTAACGGTAGTCGACGACGACCGTTATGATATTATAATATTATATAGTCTACGAGACTCGTTCGGATTTTTAAAAATTAATCTCTTTATTTTTTTTTCATAATCAATTACGCGTATTACGATGTACGTATTATTATTAGTATTCGACATAATGATGACGTACAATAAATAATTAGAGTGAAAAAATATTACTCGAATCATAAAACTGCCGTGTAATAATAATAATAATAATAATAATGAAGAAAACGTTATCAATTTTAAATCGACGCGATAAAAATATATAATAATCAATGTAACGTTATCGGGTTGAAAATGTCGGCGGGTAGATCGGCACGACGAAAGGAGATACACGTAAGTTTTACTTTGTACATACCGCATCCGTTCCGTGAAAAGTCGTCCGATTTTTTCGTCGTCGAACTGCATAGACTTTTCCTGAAATATGAACTAACTGTGGATGGTTGCGGTGTAATCGTTTTCGCCAACCGCCACTTTATGACCATTGTTTTGACGTGTTCTCCCCTTTTTGTTCCGACGCTCGTTCGGAAAAGTCCAACTGAAAATATAAAACCGAGACGTTTCAAAACACCACTACAGCCGGCCGTTTCAAACGGTATACATACGTGGGCAAGTAGTACTCGCCCGCAACGTGTCCCGGACCTAGCCGACCACAGGGCCCCATAATGACGCGTCCACCGCAGAGGACGTTGTTTCGTGTCGCCGCGGCCCGACCGAACAACACACGGTATTTTTCCACAATCAGACCCGTTGAATTATTCACTCGCTCGGGGGGGTTAACGCGATAAAAAACACGATCGTGTGCACTCATTGTCGTCCGGGTCGATACTACTATTCCGACGTTAATATTCTCTCGTCGAGGAGCAACAACACACCGTGTAACTACAGCGTACCCGCAGCTATTATAATATTATTATATTTCTACGTGCGTTGGCCATTATATTATGACGCCGCGATTATTTCCTTTTCCGAGCAACGGGAGTTTTTTTTCTCCTTCGTGTTGATACGACGATGGCTCGCCTTTCTAAATCTGCAAAATCCTATAAAATACGTATCTGTCGACGTACAATAAGAATAATTACACAACGCGCAACATTGTTTTAATACGTATCTGTCGACGTACAATAAGAATAATTACACAACGCGCAACATTGTTTTAACGTTATAATCTAAACCACATTACGACTCTACTCCGTATAGACGGCAGTAAAAACAACGAAACATATCCAAACACGACGTTATACGCGTTTTTACGGTTTTAGTAAATATAGTAGTTATAATAAAACGTTGTCCGTGTACAGTGTGTCAGTTAAACTATTGGAAAGTCAGTCGCCGTAACTTACGGCTGATGGTGTGTGTGTGTTCGTCGTTATATTGAATTAGCATTGAAAGCGTGAAAAACGTGTGTAAACTTTAAAACGTGTCGTATTTTTAACTATTGGAATTGCTCGCGTTTATTGAAAATACAGTCGATTTCGAATTTTTTTTTTTTTTTTCAAACTATCGTTATTTAAGTAACTTTATAAATGGCTATTTTGAAATTTTGAAGAAAAAAAAAATAGTTGTAAATTGTTTTCTTAGGATTTTTGAATGTTTTTTTTTTTTTTTTTCGGTTACTGCGACTGACTTTCCAATCAATTTACATACTGTATAAACGTGTGTGTGTTTTACCGTTCGACCGTTTGTTTCGAAATATCTCAAAACAAAACTGAAAATCATAATATTATTATTACCGTTCGGGGGGTGATTAGCGTTGGCCGAAAATCGATCGGCCGTGAGATTTATCATTTATAATTGACCACAGACCGGCACATCGCGGACGAGCTAAAATAATTAGGCACAATAGTTACCTATTCGCAGTGTCCGTGACCTCTAAACACTATTGTATTTTGTTGGACGACGCGAGAAACTATATAATACAAAATTCGTTTTAGTTTTTATTTATTGTGTTTCGTAACGGCTGAAAAACTTACTGTTTTTCACGTTTTTCATGTGGTGTGTGGCGTGGAAAAAAATTAATATTATATTTTGTTTTGTGGACTCTATTCCGGGATTAAGGCTTCTTTTTTTTTCATGTAACGGCTGACGTTCAAAACTCAATGATGTTTTTCACGTTTTCGTGTGGCACGGATGGAAAAAAATAAAAATAAAATTATTTTGTTATGCGTAGACGCTTTTCGGGATCAAGGCCTTACCGTATGAGTATGAGTCGCCGAGCAGATAATATTTCATACTCTTAAGATTTGATCGATCCATCGGTTTCACGAACAAAGACTTGGAGTTTATTCCGACTTGCACTGCGGTAAAGAAACAGTGAAATAATATATAATATCGTTTACAACGAGTGCGTTTTTGTCTAGTTATTTTCGGCGAAGAAAAAAAATCCCATCGCCGCCGCGCGCATTGACCAACGTATATAATACAAACGCAGTGGGTTCGACCGCGGGCGGCGTCGGGGCACGGCGCTAAGAGAGGCGCCGCCGCCGGGCGGCTATCGCGCGACGGAAAGAGCAAAAAAAAAAAACGAAATAAATAAAACACACGAGCGTACATATTAATCGTGATAAAACACATACATTATATTATATTATATTATATAACTGACGTTCTGAAATAAATATTTACACAGAACAATAGGCGAGTAAAAATATTAATAATAATTATATTGTAATCGTAATAATAATAATAATAATAGTAAAAATAAAATAATGTTTGGCTAGCGCGCGCGTGGAACAAACCGCGATCGCTTGCCGCTTATATAATACATATTATATAAAAAAAAAAAACCGTGATTATCATAATAATTATAATAATAATAATCGTAAAAATAATACTATAATAAACTTAATATATACGTATAAATATATATATATATATATATTATTAATCGTTAGTCACCACAAACTCTGTGCAGAGCTGCAGACGCGCTAAAAATTATAAAAAATAAAAAAACTCACAGTATTATCCGAAATATGTGTGCTTGTCCTGAACGTTACGCGACTTCGTATAAAACGTACGACATTCGCGCACGGGTTTTCTGTACGCGTGAAAACAAACGGAAAAATCTATCGATTTAAAATAATGACAAATGCAGCGAGACGGCCCCGTTCGAGGAAGTTTTAAAAAGTTCTCGTGTCGCGCGTGACAGATCGAGGGGGGGGGGGGGGGCACGCACAAACGATGTTTTTTCTACAGATGAAAAAAAAAAACCGCGCGCAGATACCGTTCGCGGTCATCGTCGTCGTCGGCGCGCAGTTTAACAAATTTAAACGGCGTTTTTTATTTTTTTTTCCTCTCTCGAAACCCACACGCCGCACATATATTATACGTATTAACGCGATGCGCCGTCAAGTACGCGTCAAGAGTCGACGCGGTGATGTCGGTAAAACGCGCGCGCGTTTTTTCTTTCTATCCGTCAAACGTTTCTCCGTAATGTTTGAAATCGCGTGTCCGGTGGGATTTTTTCATACGAAACACGAAATATAAAACGTAACGTAAAGACGGGAAGACGTGCGGCGGCGCTCGCGACGAAATAATGCTCTTTTTCGCCCGCGAATCAAAAGAACAAACGCCGCGATAACACGTTTTTATTTTTATTAATTTTCAATTTGTATTATTATAGTTTGTAAAAACGGTAAAATCAAAACGAATCGGCGTGGGCCGACGACGACGGCAGCAGCAGATGGGATTCGTCCGTCGTGGTTTTTTTTTTTTTTTTAATTTGATTTTATTCTCTCGAATTCGTTTTGCGCCGCGCGTTCGAGCAACGTCACGTTCGGTTCGTTAAAATACCAATTATTATTATATTATGATTATTGTATAGTCGCCGCCGCCGTCATTATGTTCGAAAAACTGTGCGTATTATTATCGTCGACGTCGTCGTCGTGAGTGCATATTGTCGATTAAACGTACGCGATATGATATTATACTCGCGGGTGTATCGGCGAACGGCTACCGCGGCAGCGGACTACGACGTGTGCGATCACGAGTGTCGCGTATTACAAACGTGCGCTATAATAATGATATATCGTTACGACTAGGACGCGCAGACAATAACAATAAGTTGGTAATGAAATAAAGACAAAGACGACGATTGTAATAATCAGGGCTCTGATGTCGTGCTCGTTTTATCGCGAATCGTTTGAAACGAATATTAATTATCCC